>CM038715.1:37222849-37345349 GCA_021613375.1 Megaleporinus macrocephalus
TTTTCGAGCCAAAGCCCAGAGCTGGTGGACTATTTCGGTGAGGAATGTGACGGTTTGACCCACCTTCTCTCCCCGCTGCTCTCGCCGCGGCCCCGACCAGCAGCAGCGCGCACACCAACCGAAAACTTCTCACCGCCTCCATCGCTCTCCAGCGCGACTTAGTCCATAATCCCCCCCGCTCGGTTAACTCCTCAACGGCTCCTCCAGAGGCGAGTCCGCTCCGCGGGTCGGTATTCACTCCGAAACTCCCTGTTTAAAAGTATATCCCGGCGGTGTTTTCCTTCTCGGCCCCGTTTTGAATCTCTGCAACTTCCTGTGAGGACTGTGAGTAAGCTCGACTTTGGCAGTTCGGGAACGCGCTTCCCGCAGGCGCGCTCCCGGGCACGGGAGGGGATGGGCGGAGTTTACCGCTAGTATTCAGATAAGCCCCGCCCGCCCGCGCTGTGATTGGCTGACCCGCTGTAGTGCAGGACAGTCTCTGAGAATAAACTTACTGTCCGGTCGCCGCGCAGCAGACTAAACAAGCAGCAAGAAGAGAGATACTGTTAGCCAATCACAGAGCAGGAGGTTAAGTTTTAGCCAATCATACAGAGCAGGAGGCGGGGCTTGACTCCAGTCGCCGCTCTGAGCTCTATTGTGATTGTGCATTACACTAATTGAGTGGACATTAAAGCTGTACTGGTCATTTACTCACGGCCAGCTACACACATTGTGTTCGGACACTGGAGAAGCCTAGTTTACACCCTACCAGTACATCGAGGGGTCATTCAGTGCTTCATCTAGTCCTTCATTAGGTTGCTGGACTATTCTCAGTCCAGCAGTGACAATGAGGTGTTTAAACACTTCAGCAGCACAGCTGTGTCTGATCCACTCACACAAGCACAGCACACACTAACACACCACCACCATGTTAGTGTCACTGCAGTGCTGAGAATGATCCACTTCCACAGTAGTACTTGCTCTGTGGTGGTCATATGGGGGGGTGGGGGGGGGGGGGTTCCTAGGGTCGACGGTCCAGGAAAATGGGAAGTGTGGTGAAGAGCTCAGGAAGAGGGTCCAGGCAAGATGAAGGTCATGGAGAAAAGTTTCAGGAGTGATTTGTGACCAAAGGGTGGCAGCAAAGATCAAAGGAAAAGTTTACAAGACATGGTGAGACCAGCTATGTTGTATGATTTGGAGACAGTGGTGAGACCAGCTATGCTGTATGGTTTGGAGATGGTGGTGAGACCAGCTATGTTGTATGGTTTGGAGACAGTGGTGAGACCAGCTATGCTGTATGGTTTGGAGACAGTGGTGAGACCAGCTATGCTGTATGGTTTGGAGACAGTGGTGAGACCAGCTATGTTGTATGGTTTGGAGACAGTGGTGAGATCAGCTATGTTGTATGGTTTGGAGACAGTGGTGAGACCAGCTATGTTGTATGATTTGGAGACAGTGGTGAGATCAGCTATGTTGTATGGTTTGGAGACAGTGGTGAGACCAGCTATGTTGTATGGTTTGGAGACAGTGGTGAGACCAGCTATGTTGTATGGTTTGGAGACAGTGGTGAGATCAGCTATGTTGTATGGTTTGGAGACAGTGGTGAGAAAAGCTATGTTGTATGGTTTGGAGACAGTGGTGAGACCAGCTATGCTGTATGGTTTGGAGATGGTGGTGAGACCAGCTATGCTATATGGTTTGGAGACAGTGGTGAGACCAGCTATGCTGTATGGTTTGGAGACAGTGGTGAGATCAGCTATGTTGTATGGTTTGGAGATGGTGGTGAGACCAGCTATGCTATATGGTTTAGAGACAGTGGTGAGACCAGCTATGCTGTATGGTTTGGAGACAGTGGTGAGACCAGCTATGCTGTATGGTTTGGAGACAGTGGTGAGACCAGCTATGCTGTATGGTTTGGAGACAGTGGTGAGACCAGCTATGTTGTATGGTTTGGAGACAGTGGTGAGACCAGCTATGCTGTATGGTTTGGAGATGGTGGTGAGACCAGCTATGTTGTATGGTTTGGAGACAGTGGTGAGATCAGCTATGTTGTATGGTTTGGAGATGGTGGTGAGACCAGCTATGCTATATGGTTTAGAGACAGTGGTGAGACCAGCTATGCTGTATGGTTTGGAGACAGTGGTGAGACCAGCTATGCTGTATGGTTTGGAGATGGTGGTGAGACCAGCTATGTTGTATGGTTTGGAGACAGTGGTGAGAACTGGACGTGAGCTGAAGATGTTGAGGTTCTCCTTGGGAGTGACAAGGATGGATAAGGTTAGGAATGAGATCATCAGAGGTACAGCACAGAGGCCAGACTGAGACTGTTTGGACATGTTTGGACAGTCATGGCCTGAAGGTTAGGGATCCGGTCTTGTGACTCGCCCTCCATCACTGACTCTCCCTCTATCACTGACTTGCTTTATAAGATATCCGAGTCTCATATAAGGCTTAATCTCACTGGAGAAGACACGGCAAACGATCTGAGACTGTTCCTCCATCAACAGCCTCACCAGATCCCTCAGATACCGAGATCCATACTCACTGACTCTCCTCTTTTGGCTCATCCTACAGGTTTTCTGTGGGGTTTAGGTCAGATGACTGGGATGACCATGAAAAAACCTTGATTCTGTGGTCGGCGAACTGTTTGTGCTGATTTTGAGGTTTGCGTTGGATCATAGTCATGCTGGAAGATCCAGTCATGACCCAGTTTAAGCTTCCTGGCTGAGGTGGTCTCACATCATGATTTACATTGGCATCACAACAAGTGCATTTCTCAAAACAGTTAGTACAAACAGCAAAACTGAATGAAATACCAGAAAAAGCACATCTCTCTCTCAGAATCCTTTGTTTTTGCCTCAAAAGCAAATATTTGTGTCAACCAACTTGTCAGTGCCATCAGAATGTCTAGTCCGTGTGTGATCCCTTACAAAAATGACGTCTACTTCTTTTAAACTAAAAGGAAGTGAGTATGCTTTCAGTTTATGATATACTAAACACAGTTATACTTAAGTATGTTTGGGTTATACTGATAAGAATAGAACAGTCTAAGTATATTTGGTCTTTACTTGTACTTAATCTTTTGATTGAGATAGTAGAAGTAAGTATTCTTGCTCTGCACAAAAACACATCCAGTAGAATAATTATTTAAAATTTGATTTATAAAGATTTATAAAGATATAAATATGTTTCTTAATCTGAGCGTGTCTTATTTATATTACGTGTCCACTGGTGAGTAAGTAAACATTGTTAAAATTCTATTTTAATTAGAAAAAAACCTTAAACCTAGTCATATACTTTAAAGTACAACAATAATATAAGCAGTAAATTATAAGTATTATGTTTTTAAGTTCACTTAAAGAAACTTACAAGCTAGTAAACTAACAGTAAACCCTTAAGTTTACTTTTAGTGTAGTTACAGTACAAAATATGTAAACTAGTTGTATACTTGGTTTACTACTCTTACACTTAAAGTGTACTTAAAAGTATATCTTTAAAAACTAGAAAGTGGGCCAATTTAGTCCTACGAAGTATTAAAATAGTACATATACAAGTGTACTACTACTACAATGACATTAGTATAGTTACTACATAAAGTATACTTAATAAAACTAACTGTAAGTATACTTATTTTCTGTAAGGGTATGAACAAGACAGTCAAAATACTTAGTCATGTTGTCAGTGCGATGGCGTACATTGTAAGTACACTCTGATGGAAACTCGCTTTAGATTATAAGAACGCTACACATTTTGTGGCACATCAGTTAAAACGGTATGTGTTACACACAAAACACAAATTTACACAGAACACATGACTGTACGTGGGAGACTGACCGCAAGAAATTGAACTGGAAACACATTTATATAGTAATATCTGTTTACTGTATTGTTCACACTGCAATTTGTTGACAAACAAAATCAGATAGAAATTCAGAAAACCCTTACAGAAAATAAGTATACTTAAAGTTCATTTTATTAAGTATACTTTATGTAGTTACTATACTAATGTCATTGTACTAGTAGTACACTTGTATATGTACTATTTTAATACTTCTTGGGACTAAATTGTCCCAATTTCTAGTTTTTAAAGATATACTTTTAAGTACACTTTAATTGTAAGAGTAGTAAACAAAGTATACAACTAGTTTACATCTTTTGTACTGTAACTACACTAAAAGTAAACTTAAGGGTTTACTGTTAGTTTACTAGCTTGTAAGTTTTCTTTAAGTGAACTTAACATAATACTTATAATTTACTGATTATATTATTGTTGTACTTTAAAGTATATGACTAGGATTAAGAGTTTTTTTCTACTTAAAATAGAATTTTAACAATGTTTACTTACTCACCAGTGGACACACATAAAATAAATAAGACACACTCAGATTAAGAAACATATTTGTATCTTTATAAATCTTTATAAATCAAAATTTAAATAAATATTCTACTGGATGTGTTTTTGTGCAGAGCAAGAATACTTACTTCTACTATCTCAATCAAAAGATTAAGTTCAAGTAAAGACCAAATATACTTAGACTGTTCTATTCTTGTCAGTATAACCCAAACATACTTAAGTATAACTGTGTTTAGTATATCACTGAGTACATAAAAGGTAAACTGAAAGCATACTCACTTCCTTTTAGTTTAAAAGAAGTAAACTAATGGTACACTTGAATAAACTTCTTTTTTGTAAGGGGGTCCAGAGGTTTGGAAGCAGGAGCCGTAAACCTTCACATCTTCCATTTCTCAACTGAAAACCAGGATTCATCTGAGAAGAATGTAATCACTTTAGGATAAATTCCCAAAATGTACAAAAGTTCTTATAGATATGTACAAATTCTGCCTGAGAGATTATGACAACATGTTCAGCACTTCTGCATGTGATGACCTAGACAATGATCTAAAGCCTAAATGTTATGGAGGGTCAGACAATTCAACAGACAATCAGTAGAACATATATAGTAACACTGATTTAAGACAGACCCCAATATTTGCTGGTAAACAAACCCTCCAGGGCCTTATGAAGATCATAGATTCACCAGCATACTTCACAGTGAGAAGGAGGTACTTTTCCACAGCTCTGGTCAGTGTATCTGGATTTGGTGTGGACCAAATCCATTTTTTGGTCTCAGCTGACCAGAGAACATGGAATTCTCTGAAGGACTGTAGGTACTTGAGTTTGGTTCTTCTCAGCAGAGGCGTTCCTCTGGCAACCCTCCCAAACAACTTGTGGTCATGTGGGTGGGGTAGTTATGGCAGTTTGGGAGATGTTCTAGCCTCAAGACCTAATTGAGGTCTGCAAGTCTCCAGCTGTGATCCCCGGACATACTTTTGCCACTCGAACCATCTGCCTCACTGTGCGTGGGGTCAGTATAAACACTGGTCAGGTCTCTGGCGGGGGTCCGGCAGCTTTAAGCCTCTTAACGGAAATGGCCGTTTTACTCTGTTTAACTGTTTTCAGTTAAATATTTCTATTCATACGTCCCATCAATATCTTTAAAGCCTATATCACTGACTCACCCTTTATCAGTGCCTCCCTCAATCACTTACTCTACCTCCATCACTGACTTACCCTCAATCACTGACTTACCCTCAATCACTGACTCGCTCTATCACTGACTCACCCTTTATCAGTGCCTCCCTCAATCACTTACTCTACCTCCATCACTGACTTACCCTCAATCACTGACTTACCCTCAATCACTGACTTACCCTCAATCACTGACTTACCCTGCATCACTGACTCTTCCTCTATCACTGACTCGCCCTTTATCAGTGCCTCCCTCAATCACTTACTCTACCTCCATCACTGGCTTAGCCTCCATCACTGACTTACCCTCAATCACTGACTTACCCTCCATCACTGACTTACCCTGCATCACTGACTCTTCCTCTATCACTGACTCACCCTTTATCAGTGCCTCCCTCAATCACTTACTCTACCTCCATCACTGACTTACCCTCAATCACTGACTTACCCTCAATCACTGACTCGTCCTTTATCAGTGCCTCCCTCAATCACTTACTCTACCTCCATCACTGGCTTAGCCTCCATCACTGGCTTACCCTGCATCACTGACTCTCCCTCAAACACTGACTCGCTCTATCACTGACTCACCCTTTATCAGTGCCTCCCTCAATCACTTACTCTACCTCCATCACTGACTTAGCCTCTATCACTGACTTACCCTCAATCACTGACTTACCCTCAATCACTGACTCGCTTTATCACTGACTCACCCTTTATCAGTGCCTCCCTCAATCACTTACTCTACCTCCATCACTGGCTTAGCCTCCATTACTGACTTACCCTCAATCACTGACTTACCCTCAATCACTGACTCGCTTTATCACTGACTCACCCTTTATCAGTGCCTCCCTCAATCACTTACTCTACCTCCATCACTGGCTTAGCTTCCATCACTGACTTACCCTGCATCACTGACTCTCCCTCAAACACTGACTCGCTCTATCACTGACTCACCCTTTATCAGTGCCTACCTCAATCACTTACTCTACCTCCATCACTGGCTTACCCTCAATCACCCTATTACAATTACCCTACATCACTGACTCTCCCTCAATCACTGACTCGCTCTATCACTGACTCGTCCTTTATCAGTGCCTCCCTCAATCACTTACTCTTCCTTCATCACTGGCTTAGCCTCCATCACTGACTTACCCTGCATCACTGACTCTCTCCTATCATTGACTCTCCCTCTATTACTGACTCGCTCTATCACTGACTCTCCTTTTATCACCAACTCTCCCTCTATTATATACTCTTCCTCCATCACTGGCTTAGCCTCCATCACTGACTCTCCCTCTATCACTGACTCACCCTCTATCACTGTTTCACTGGCAGGTGACATGCCACCTCAAATGGGGTCCTCTTTCACTGACTCTGCCTCTATCACTTACTCTTCCTCCATCACTGACTTAGTTTCCATCACTGACTTACCCTGCATCACAGACTCTCCCTCAATCATATGCTTTTCCTCCATCACCGACTCTCCCTCTATCACTGACTCTCCCTCAATCATATGCTTTTCCTCCATCACCGACTTACCCTGCATCACTGACTCTCCCTTTATCATTGACTCTCCCTCTATCACTAATTCACTGGCAGGTGACATGCCACCCCAAATGGGGTCCTCTTTCACTGCCTCTGCCTCTGTCACTTACTCTTCCTCCATCACTGACTAACTCACCATCACTGACTCCCCTTCCATCACTGACTCCCCCTTTATCACTGACTCTCCCTCTATCACTGACTCCATCAATTACTGAGTAACCCTCGATCGCTGACTCCCTCTATCACTGATTCTCCCTCCATCACTGACTCACTATCCATCACTGACTCTCCCTCTATCACTGACTCTCCCTCTATCACTGACTCTCCCTCTATCACTGACTCGCCCTTTATCTATGACTCCATTAATTACTGAGTAACCCTCGATCGCTGACTCCCTCTATCACTGAGTCTCCCTCCATCACTGACTCACTATCCATCACTGCCTCTCCCTCTAACACTGACTCGTACCACCTAAGTTGATTGTTTGAGCCAACCCATGAGGAGTTTGTAGATCATTTAGAAGTTCTAGCAGCAGATAACTCACATTCATGGTGGTGATGGAACAGTGGGCTTCTTAGTTCTCCAGCAGGAGTGAAACAATAAATACAGATTAGGATACAAATCTAGTTTCTTTGTGGCTGCAGACTCTGTTCTTTATCTGGGAGAAGAGGTAGAGCAGCCTGGAGAAGGTAGAGTGAAGATACTAAAGCTCCCATGATGCCTTAAAATATAAATATAGTTGAATGAACTATAGATACATGCAACATGCAGATAGATAGATAGATAGATAGATAGATAGATAGATAGATAGATAGATAGATAGATAGATAGATAGATAGATAGATAGATAGTTACGCAAAAAGAGGCCTGAGCCTTGTCATTGGATAGGAAATCCTTATGTTATTCAAGTTTCGCTAAGATTAGGTCCATCCAGTTTACATGGAGAAATATAAATGTATTCTTTTCTTTCAATAAGTTAAAAAAATGATTAGATTTTTGTTAATATTTTAAATAAAAGATCAAACGGATAAGCAGTAAAAAAAATATAGATCATGGATGGCACTGTATTTGTAATAATAATGTAATATATATATATATATATATATATATATATATATATATATATATATATATATATATATATATATATATATATATATACATCCTGGTCCCCACAGAGAGATAAATACACTGACGACTCCAGTTTACAACTGGCCCATCTGCGTATGAACTGTTGTAAACTCCACAAACTCACTGATCACAAGCGTGTTTGTATCTCAGGCCTTCACCACAAGACGGAGGGAAGAGGAGGAAGAATAAGCTCCATTCACACAGAACTGTCCAGCCTCCTCCCACGCTCCTGCTGACCACAGTCCAGCCCACTGTGTGTGTGTGTGTGTGCTTTTGTCTATAATGTGTCTTTATTATCTGAAGTGTGAAGCACTGTGAGTTAAACTGACTCTATTCCATGTACTTCAGTACAATTAAGAGGAACTTTCAGAGTAGAATCCAAAACTTCTACTAATATCTGAGTATAGAAATCTACCTTTTTCTACATTTCCATTTCAGCTGTTCATATAGATTTAGGATTTCTGACAAATACCCATCGGTCACTTCATTATCTACCCCTCCCTGTATCTACAGTCCAGTCTATCAGCTCTACTTACCATTAAGGAGCATTTTGTAGTTCTATACTTACAGACTGTAGTCCATCTGATTCTCTGTATACTTCATTACCCTGTTCTTTAATGGTCAGGACCCCCACAGGACCACCACAGGGCAAGTATAAGATGGGTATTGGATCATTCTCAGTATTGCAGTGACACTGAATATATACTCCTAGTTTGTTGGTCCACCATATGGATGTAAAGTCCAAGACGATAGCTTGTATGCTGCTGCACAGTTTGTATTGGAGTCCTTCATCAATGGTCACAGGACGCTGCCCACAGGACATTGTTGGCTAGATAGTTTTGGTTGGTGGACTATTCTCAGGCCAGCAGTGACACTGAGGTGTTTAAACACTCCAGCAGCAGCACTGCTGTGTCTGATCCACTTATACCAGCACAACACACACTAACACACCACCACCATGTACTTTCTGTGTTGATAACGCTTGAACCTCAAGAGACCATCAATGGATTTCTGAAACAATTCTGGTGTTCTTTGATCTGCTGCGTGAACACCTTCCCATTGGAAAAAAGTTGCCCTTTATCCAATATGGCGGCTTTCATATACATGAAATGCCAATGGGAAGGTGGTATATGTATGCATCAATCCAACGTAACATGGAGGCAATCAACTTGTTGCACTGCTGAGATGTTTCTGACGGCCAGGTTGCTTTGATAGTGACCGTATGTATTACTGGGTGGGGTATTTCTTGACTTCCTCTTGACAAGAACCTATAGATTCTCTTTTGAGTTCAGGTCTGGAGGGTTGGCCGGCCAGCAAAGTGTTTAGTAGACGTTCTGGCCCTGTGGGCAGATTCCTCAGGAAAAGGGAATTGGCATCTCCATGAAGCCTGTCAGCAGTGCTCTGAGAGCTTCTGGTGGGCTGCATTGACAAAACTCACTGGACCAACACCAGCCACCCCAAACCTCACCTACCTATCATGGACTCTCCCTCTATCACTGACTCTCCTTCTATCACTAACTCCCCTTCCACCACTGACTCACTGGCAGGGACATGCCACCCCAAACCTCACCACTCTTCCTCCAGACTGTTTATGTTAGGTTAAGGCTAAACACAGCCGCACTTATGGCTTGTCTTTGAAATAACATGGCAAGAGAAGGAAGATGTTAAATGAATGGCAAAGAGTGTTTGAACATGCATAGATGGCCATGTTCATCTGTTTGGTTGTAGTTTTGGCTGTTTGATTTGTATAGCCCAACATGACGTCCAGTGCCAACCAATTGGCATTATATTGCTGCTGTCCCAAGAAAAACATCAAGCTTTACAGGAGAGGACAAATACTGTCTTTACGTTTAATGTAAGTCAATGGAACCAGAATTTTTTCCAAGTAATTTTGGAGAGTCTCTATTGGACCATTCATCATGTGTACACCAGTTGTTGTGCTCAAACGATGTAGGAAAATAAAAATTCACAAAAATTGAGACGTTTTCTTTGGACTGCGACAATATACTTCCAGCTTCCAACGTAAATTCATGAAACGCTCTACAATTCTGGTTTTATGCCAACAAGCGAATGAATACCACCCAAGGGCGTGGAATTAGCATGGACTGAAGTGTCCCCACCAATATCATTGGTTATTGAATTGTCCTCACCAATAATCTGATCCCCTCAATACTCTGAGACCCCAATGGGTCAACGTCTGATTAATCTAGAGCCGCAGTTAGGATTAAATCCAGTTCTCTACTTCAGTCATATGGCGTGTTGGGGTAGATTCATTGGTCCACACCAATGTCAAGAGCAAATCTACGCCCTTGATACCAACAATGCAAACTTGAGTATTCAAAATATTCGGGTCCCTCGAACAACAGAGGTTAGAAAATATTACTTATCAGTTACTCAATAATCTGTAATGGTAACCGAATAGACAGCCTGTATGAAACAATGCCTGAAGTTTAAGGGGTTAAAAACATTTGAGATTCCCACCGAGCCTTTCCACTGTCCTGTTTATGAAGACCCCCCCCCCCTCGCTTCTAAATATCTATCGCCTCTTCTACCCTTTTTAGCCTCTCAGAGAGGCTATATTTACCCACCAGTCTAACATGCTTACTCACTCGCCAGCCCCCCCACCCCCAACACACACACAGAAGTGCACAAGTGGCAATTTGGAACAAAGACAGGCGGCCCAACGGTGGCGGCGTGTTGACGCCCAGTATGAACGGAGAGCATAGCCGTGTGGCCCTTTTTCCAAAAGACCCCAGAAAAAGGCAAGAAAATGTAAATGCCGCCAGAAAGTGGCTGTCAATGAGAAGACGAGACACAGGACACCCAACGCACACAGCTGAATGTGACGAGGCCAGATAAGGCATATAGGCGGAAAGAAGACATTCTGTTGATGGTGAATATTAGAGTTGACCCGTCCATGCTCCGCCCACAAACACGTCCTTTCATAGCCC
Source organism: Megaleporinus macrocephalus (assembly GCA_021613375.1). NCBI lineage: Eukaryota > Metazoa > Chordata > Actinopteri > Characiformes > Anostomidae > Megaleporinus > Megaleporinus macrocephalus. The sequence goes on from CM038715.1 coordinate 37,233,986, forward strand.
TCTGAAGTCACGACCGTGTTAGAAACTCAGGGCCAAAGCTAGTTTTCTCTTAAAGAACAATTAATGATGTTTCACTACTGCGTTACAAGCATTTTACCTCAGAACGTTGCCAAATATGCTGAATTATGAAGCCATTTAGGAGGGTTTTGATTGGCAACCTCACTGAAATGCCCCAGACTACCCTACAAACACAGTTCCGTCGTACTGTTTTGATGCCCACAATGTTAAAACGTTATTCCCCAGAAAGAAGGTGACGTTATCTGACAATGTTGTGATAACATAGTGGCAACGTGGTCAGTATGTTGTTCCCAGCCCCTAGAAACCCATGCTAGAAACTCAAGGCCAAAGCTAGTTTTCTCTTAAAGAACTATTAATGATGTTACTGCTGCGGTACAAGCCTTAGAATGTTGCAAGATACGTTGAATTATGAGGCCATTTAGGAGGGTTTTGATTGGCAACCTCACTGAAATGCCCCAGACTACCCTACAAACACAGGTTTGGTTTTGGTGCCCACAACGTTGTACAATGTTGAAATGTCTGAAAGGTTGAAATGCCAAAGGTCTTGGTAAAGCAGACTCGGCGAGTAGATTCCATCCGCAGGAGTCGAGAGTCAGAGTTTATTCCAGAAACCCTGAAGTCGGGCATCACTAGTGGCTACGTCTGTGGGCGGAGCTTTAATAGGTTATTTAGGTATGGCTCAGTTACTGTGAGTGAGTAGTGCAAATACATTGAACTGGAATTGAAAACTAATTCGACCTCTGCATTTAACCTATCCGTGCAGTGAAACACCCACATATACACATACAATAGTGAACACACACACACTAGTGGGCAGTGAGCACACTTGCCCAGAGCGGTGGGCAGCCCCATCCACGTCAGTTGGGGGTTAGGTGCCTTGCTCAAAGGCACTTTAGTTGAGTGCCGTTGGTCCAGCGGAGGGAACCGATGACTGGATCCCTAACCTTCAGACTGAAAACCAGGGGGCTGGAGGTCAGGGAACCAGCCTTGAGACCGCAAGGTTGCCGTTTCAATCCCATGAACTGACAGGACCTGACTGAAGTGCCCTTGAGCAAGGCTCCTACTGCTCCCCGGGCGCTGTGGTAGGGCTGCCCACCGCTCCGGGCAAGTGTGCTTACTGCCCCCTTGTGTCTGTTCATTAGTGTGTATATATGTGAGTGTTTCACTGCACAGATGGGTTATCTTGAGATCTTGAATTTCCCTCTGGGATCAATAAAGTATCTACCTATCCTAAAAAGCCTTAAGAATTCAATCAAATCTGAACAGCAGTGTAGTTGGGGCCAGGACTTTCTAGGGAGTGAAAGTACTAGCCAATGTTCTAGCCAGTGGAATAAACCCTCAAAGAAGTGAAAACGGCAATTAAAAGTAAAGGCTTTTCAGGTTTTCATCTCATAACGAAGGGCCCAATTAGAGCAAGAGTTAAAATCTATTCTGTTCACTACCACTCTGGCCTCCATCCCACACGCTCTGGAAAAGATTTAAAGTTTCCCCTCTGAGTGACAGAAAAAGGTTTAGGGGGTCCTATTATAGCCACAGAATCAAACTTTTGCTATGTTATCTGCAGACCCTGGGATTTACAAATCTAAGACTTTGAGTCCCACAAGGAGAAGAACTCATATGCCCTCTACTGGTAGTTGCCGGCCCTGCACCCTATGGACATCCAAACTGCACAGAGGGGCCTCAGACCACTAAAAAGACAACACACTGAACATTAAAGTGCATTACTGCATCCCCCAAAGGATTCATGCAGGTGACCACAGAGGCCGAGATCCACCAGGCTCCTATTTGCCCTGATTGGAGGGAGATCAGAGGAGTGGGCAGGGCTCTCATGTTATGATTAATCCATTCCAGTTTGTAAATGATGGTAATTACATATTCAAGCAGTGGGATCTTAGTTTTGCCATATTGGCCAGTTAATGTAGAACCTTTCCAGTGGGCTTTTGATTGGTAATACATGGGCCCCAGTTGGGCTTTAACATGGGCCCCAGTTGGGCTTAAGTCGCAGGTCCCAGTTACATCAATTTTTAGGCCCCATTTTAGGTTATAGCCCAGCTGGGTTACAGTTATGGGACCCAGTTAGGCTACATGTGTGGCCTCAGGTGGGTTGCCATTGTTTGGCTCAGTTAGGCTGTCATTGTGGACCCCAGCTTAAGCTACAGATGTGGTCACTATTTGGCCGTGGGGGCCAGTTAGGCTACATTTGTGGTCCCATGGGTTACAGTTATTTCTGTTTCGACTGTGGGGCCAGTGGATGATCGTTCACGTGGGCCGCACTTGCAACCCCGATTGGGCCTTTTAGGGGCACACACTTGGCCCATATGGAGCCAATGGACAAATCTTTGTGGGCCCCAACTGGGATACCTGAAGAGGATCATTGGGAAACAATTGGCAGCCCATCTTCAACCCATGTGGGGCCCATGTTGGCTGGATTTCCTTCCAGTACAATGACAGTCTGACTCTTTGACGTTTATCTGTAAGTACTGTGGAGCTGTTGGCGCTCTGGTCATTGCTTTAAAGTTTGTAAGCCCAGCCTAATCCTCTTAGTAGACAATGTGGTTAAGATAATGAGCTTTAAACTGGTAAGTCCCCTTACAGAAAATAAGTATACTTAAAGTTCATTTTATTAAGTATACTTTATGTAGTTACTATACTAATGTCATTGTACTAGTAGTACACTTGTATATGTACTATTTTAATACTTCTTGGGACTAAATTGGCCCACTTTCTAGTTTTTAAAAGTATACTTTTAAGTACACTTTAAGTGTAAGAGTAGTAAACCAAGTATACAACCAGTTTACATCTTTTGTACTGTAACTACACTAAAAGTAAACTTAAGGGTTTACTGTTAGTTTACTAGCTTGTAAGTTTTCTTTAAGTGAACTTAAAAACATAATACTTATAATTTACTGCTTATATTATTGTTGTATTTTAAAGTATATGACTAGGTTTAAGGTTTTTTTCTACTTAAAATAGAATTTTAACAATGTTTACTTAATCACCAGTGGACACACGTAAAATAAACAAGACACACTCAGATTAAGAAACATATTTATATCTTTATAAATCTTTATAAATCAAATTTTAAATAAATATTCTACTGGATGTGTTTTTGTGCAGAGCAAGAATACTAACTTCTACTATCTCAATCAAAAGATTAAGTACAAGTAAAGACCAAATATACTTAGACTGTTCTATACTTGTCAGTATAACCCAAGCATACTTAAGTATAACTGTGTTTAGTATATCACTGAGAAGTACATCAAAGGTAAACTGAAAGCATACTGACTTCCTTTTAGTTTAAAAGAAGTAAACTAATGGTACACTGGTACACAATGGTGATGCTCTGTTAATGCCAAGTCAAACACATGGACATATATTTCTTGATGAAAACAATACACATCTTTTAATGATTTTTAATGAGCTATTTTGGAAACAGGGTTATGAAATCACTCTATAAGGAGGAGGAGGTACAAAACTGAACAAGATGAACAACATCAGCAGTTCAACCCTAACCCTAACCATAGACAGAAGGTCTGTTGCAGTGCTGGGCGATATGACCAAAATTCAATATCATTATTTTATATTATTTTATATTTTTTATAAATTGATACTGGTTTCACGCTATTTGAGGGTTTTTCCATGCATGACATGTAAACCGCATTGACTGCAAGAAGAATTACTGCTCAGATAAGCTTCCATTATGTGACTTGACCACAAACCTGCAGTCTATATATATATATATATATATATATATATATATGTATATATATATATATATATATATATATATACACCAGTGGTATTTAATTAGAATTCAGTACGGCCCAGATAGAGGAAACTTCCTCAGGTCTGGGCCCTCATAATTTTTATCTTGTGTTATGATTCAAAGCCATATCTGGTATAGTGGAGTAGCCTATATGGAGTAGCCTGCGGTAGCATTGATTGGAAGAATTACTGCTCAGATAAGCTTCCATTGTGTGACTCGACCACAAACCTGCAGTCATCGAATAGCAGGGGACTGTAGCTGCCTCTGCTTGTATCTTCCCACCGTGTTTGTGGTACAATCAAATTGCTATTCTGTGAAAGTCTTCCCGATGTGGGACGTCATATCTGGAACCGAGCGTGTTTCTCAGCTGTGCTTATGGGAACCGTGTGTTTGGCTGTATGAACTGTTATGGAGCTGGTTATCTCGCTTGCTTCTCTGTCGTTGGGAGTACCATCAGCACCCGCTTCAACAAGTGGCGTCTGACTCGCCCGTCCTTCAGATGTATCAGTTTTAGCTGATGGTGTGGAAGAAGCTGATTTTAGTTTCATGCGTTCTTGGTACTCCAAAGAGTGTTTGCGGCTAAGCTGGTGCAGCAGATTGCTCTACTTGCCACCTCCCACCACAACTTCAGCACGACTGTCTGCGTAGTAGTAGTTTTTACTGTACTAAGTACTGAGTGACAGTTTACACTGGAGTTTTACTAGAATGTGAGAGTCTGTAAGACTATAACTGTATATATATATACCAAAACACCAAAAACATACTTTACTTTCAATGTAAGTCAATGGAACCACAATTTTGTCCAAACTGTTCTGGAACACTTCTATTGGTCCAATCATCATGAAATTTATACACAATTTAAATGACCATTGGTGTGTTCAAATGATCGACAAAAATAAAGATACATGTTTTTCATTGGATAGCGACGATATCTAAACTGCACAGAGGGGCCTCAGACCGCTAAAAAGACAAAATACTGAACATAAAAAGCCCTCCAGATTTTCACCATCCAGAGGAGTCATGCAGGTGACCACAGAGACCAAGAACCACCCGGCTCCTATTTGCCCTGATCGGAGGGAGATCATGATTTATCCATTCCAGTTCAAGCAGTGGGATCTTAGTTTTGCCATATTGGCCACTTAATGTAGAACCCTCCCAGCCTTCCCAGTGGGCTTTAGACTGGTGATACATGGGCCCCAGCTGGGTTTTAACTGTGGAACTGTGGGCCCCAGTTGGGCTTAAGTAGCCCAATTGGGGTATATATATATATATATATATATATATATATATATATATATATATATATATATATATATATATATATATAACAATAATATACTTCAATATTGTGCATCATTGCTGTTGGAACCAAAACCAAAAGTTTGTTCCAACAAATATATACTATCATTACATGCAGGCATTTATCTCGTATGACATATGAATGACCCCACGATGTACTGGTAGGGTGTAAACTAGGCTTCTCCAGTGTCCGAACACAATGTGTGTAGCTGGCCGTGAGTAAGTGACCAGTACAGCTTTAATGTCCACTCAATTAGTGTAATGCACAATCACAATAGAGCTCAGAGCGGCGACTGGAGTCAAGCCCCGCCTCCTGCTCTGTGTGATTGGCTAACACTTAACCGCCTACTCTGTGATTGGCTAACAGTATCCCTCTTCTTGCTGCTTGTTTCGTCTCCAGTAAGTAGTTTATTCTCAGAGACTGTCCTGCACTACAGCGGGTCAGCCAATCGCAGCGCGGTGGGCGGGGCTTATCTGAATACTAGCGGTAAACCCCGCCTCTGGAGGAGCCGTTGAGGAGTTAACCGAGCGGGGGGGATTATGGACTAAGTCGCGCTGGAGAGCGATGGAGGCGGTGAGAAGTTTTCGGTTGGTGTGCGCGCTGCTGCTGGTCGGGGTCGCGGCGAGAGCAGCGGGGAGAGAAGGTGGGTCAAACCGTCACATTCCTCACCGAAATAGTCCACCAGCCTTTCTGAGGAAATTCCAGCTCCAGGCTACTCAGGTGTCGCTGTCAGGTGTACAGGTGTACAGGAGTGCCACTCATTTACAGTCAGGTGCCAATGAGGGACTGAGGGACCCAGCAAACACACAACGATGTCTACTTTCTAACGTCTCTCCTTCAGGTATATAGGATGAAACATATCGTTGCTGTACAAAGAAAAACATGCATCTCCATGTTTGACCACTTTTATCATTATCTGAGTTGAGAAGCTGCCGTTTACTTTATCTAAGAGCTTTATGATAAATGGACCAATAGAAATGCTCCAAAACAGCGTGGAAAAAAATCTGTTTATTCCCTTTAACAGGGGCCTCCAAAGGTCTTAAAAGTATTCCCATTCATTACTCAGGTAGAAGTATAGATACTAGAGTTTAAAATACTTCTGTAGAAGTTGAAGTATCAACTCAAGTTTTTACTTCAGTAAAAGTGTAAAAGTACTGATTTCAGAACTACTTAAAGTATAAAAGTAAAAGTAATGTAAGGAAAAAATGCCGTTAAGGACAAAAGCTTAGGCCGCACCACAGGGGTCTATAGTGCACTAGCCCACCTCCTCAAAAACCCCATTCTTCTAAAAGCCATAATGACTATAATGCTATATTAAAATGTTGATGTTGATATATTTGGGATGCGCTAGGCTTCCTGTTTCATCTCATATACGCCCATTAATAATGAATGTAGTTTAATACAATGTAAATATATTAAAGAAGCATATCTGTTACTACTGAACATTAACATGTGATTAATGGAGCAGAAGATATGATGACTAGTTGTTTATAAGTATTGTAATGGAGCAAAAACTCAAAGGCATGTTATCAATAATCTTTACTGGAACACTGTTGATCTCCTGCTGCTGCAATTACAGTTTAATTTACATTCATTAGTTAAATAATTATTCATTATTCCAGACATTTGTGCTTTTTCATATTTTGAATACAGTGTTATAGGTAATTAATGAATAATACTTTTGTAAAAAGAGACCAGCCCTTAGGTATTTTGATGTCGTCCAATCTGGCGCCCTTTGAAAAAAAGTACACCACCTTACTAATCACTACACCACCGTACTAACCACTACACCACCATACTAACCACTACACCACCATACTAACCACTACACCACCTTACTAATCACTACACTACCATACTAACCACTACACCACCATACTAACCACTACACCACCATACTAACCACTACACCAACGTACTAACCACTACACCACCATACTAACCACTACACCACCATACAAATCACTACACCACCGTACTAACCACTACACCACCATACTAACCACTACACCACCATACTAATCACTACACCACCATACTAATCACTACACCACCGTACTAACCACTACACCACCATACTAACCACTACACCACCATACTAATCACTACACCACCGTACTAACCACTACACCACCATACTAACCACTACACCACCATACTAACCACTACACCACCTTACTAATCACTACACCACCATACTAATCACTACACCACCGTACTAACCACTACACCACCATACTAACCACTACACCACCGTACTAATCACTACACCACCGTACTAACCACTACACCACCTTACTAATCACTACACCACCATACTAACCACTACACCACCATACTAACCACTACACCACCTTACTAATCACTACACTACCATACTAACCACTACACCACCATACTAACCACTACACCACCATACTAACCACTACACCACCGTACTAACCACTACACCACCATACTAACCACTACACCACCTTACTAATCACTACACCACCATACTAACCACTACACCACCATACTAACCACTACACCAACGTACTAACCACTACACCACCATACTAACCACTACACCACCATACTAATCACTACACCACCGTACTAACCACTACACCACCATACTAACCACTACACCACCATACTAATCACTACACCACCATACTAATCACTACACCACCGTACTAACCACTACACCACCATACTAACCACTACACCACCATACTAATCACTACACCACCGTACTAACCACTACACCACCATACTAACCACTACACCACCATACTAACCACTACACCACCTTACTAATCACTACACCACCATACTAATCACTACACCACCGTACTAACCACTACACCACCATACTAACCACTACACCACCGTACTAATCACTACACCACCATACTAACCACTACACCACCTTACTAATCACTACACCACCATACTAACCACTACACCACCATACTAACCACTACACCACCGTACTAACCACTACACCACCGTACTAACCACTACACCACCGTACTAACACTACACCACCGTACTAACCACTACACCACCGTACTAATCACTACACCACCATACTAACCACTACACCACCGTACTAACCACTACACCACCATACTAACCACTACACCACCATACTAACCACTACACCATCATACTAACCACTACACCACCGTACTAATCACTACACCACCATACTAACCACTACACCACCGTACTAACCACTACACCACCGTACTAACCACTACACTACCGTACTAATCACTACACCACCGTACTAACCACTACACCACCGTACTAACCCCTACACCACCATACTAACCCCTACACCACCATGATAACCACTACACCACCATACTAACCACTACACCACCATACTAACCACTACACCACCGTACTAACCACTACACTACCGTACTAACTACTACACCACCGTACTAACTACTACACCACCATACTAACCACTACACCACCGTACTAACCACTACACCACCGTACTAACCCCTACACCACCATACTAACCCCTACACCACCATACTAACCCCTACACCACCATGATAACCACTACACCACCATACTAACCACTACACCACCATACTAACCACTACACCACCGTACTAACCACTACACTACCGTACTAACTACTACACCACCGTACTAACTACTACACCACCATACTAACCACTACACCACCATACTAACCACTACACCACCATACTAACCACTACACTACCATACTAACCACTACACCACCATACTAACCACTACACCACCATACTAACCACTACACCACCATACTGACCACTACACCACCATACTAACCACTACACCACCTTACTAATCACTACACCACCGTACTAATCACTACACCACCATACTAACCACTACACCACCTTACTAATCACTACACCACCATACTAACCACTACACCACCATACTAACCACTACACCACCTAACTAACCACTACACCACCATACTAACCACTACACCACCATACTAACCACTACACCACCTTACTAATCACTACACCACCGTACTAATCACTACACCATCATACTAACCACTACACCACCGTACTAACCACTACACCACCGTACTAACCACTACACCACCGTACTAACCACTACACCACCGTACTAACCACTACACCATCATACTAACCACTACACCACCGTACTAATTACTACACCACCATACTAACCACTACACCACCGTACTAACCACTACACTACCGTACTAATCACTACACCACCGTACTAACCACTACACCACCATACTAACCCCTACACCACCATACTAACCCCTACACCACCATGATAACCACTACACCACCATACTAACCACTACACCACCATATTAACCACTACACCACCATACTAACTACTACACCACCGTACTAACCACTACACCACCATACTAACCACTACACCACCGTACTGACCACTACACCACCATACTAACCACTACACCACCATACTAACCACTACACCACCGTACTAACCAATACACCACCATACTAACCAATACACCACCATACTAACCACTAAACCACCATACTAACCACTACACTACCATACTAACCACTACACCACCATACTAACCACTACACCACCATACTAACCACTACACCACCATACTAACCACTACACCACCATACTGACCACTACACCACCGTACTGACCACTACACCACCGTACTAACCACTACACCACCATACTAACCACTACACCACCGTACTAACCACTACACCACCGTACTAATCACTACACCACCGTACTAACCACTACACCACCATACTAACCACTACACCACCGTACTAACCACTACACCACCGTACTAACCACTACACCACCGTACTAACCACTACACCACCACACCACCATACTAACCCTTACACCACCATACTAACCACTACACCACCATACTAACCACTACACCACCATACTAACCCTTACACCACCATACTAACCACTACACCACCGTACTAACCACTACACCACCATACTAACCACTACACCACCATACTAACCCTTACACCACCATACTAACCACTACACCACCGTACTAACCACTACACCACCATACTAACCACTACACCACCATACTAACCCTTACACCACCATACTAACCACTACACCACCATACTAACCACTACACCACCGTACTAACCACTACACCACCGTACTAACCACTACACCACCGTACTAACCACTACACCACCATACTAACAACTACACCACCGTACTAACCACTACACCACCATACTAACCACTACACCACCATACTAACCACTACACCACCGTACTAACCACTACACCACCATACTAACAACTACACCACCTTACTAATCACTACACCACCGTACTAACCACTACACCACCATACTAACCACTACACCACCATACTAACAACTACACCACCGTACTAACCACTACACCACCATACTAACCACTACACCACCATACTAACCACTACACCACCATACTAACCACTACACCACTACAGCGGAAACTGTTTAAAACACTTTTATTTTAAAAGCGCGTTTTGGCAGCCATAAACAATAGTCCGGCTTTAGTGTAATGTGTTGTTATGGTAACAGGGTTTGAGTTAGCTAAGGTTTATATTAACTTTAGTCAGAAAGCACTCTAAAACATAAAGGTACATTACTCTCTGGCCACACCCCAAACTGCAGACTGCTACTACACTAAATAGATTAAAAAATATATAATAAATATATTAATTAATTAATTAATAAAAGGACGCCATCATTAGAAGTGCTTTCAGTAGTGCAGTATGTAATGTTCCAGAGGGCGCTGTTTGGGACACAGCCTTACTGTCTAACATTAATATTAGTCTAGTCTAGTGAGGAAACCTCAACATACATTTATTTATCATTTAATTTCAGCTTTATGCTGCAAAGAAAATATATATATATATATATATATATATATATATCTTTTGGTTATATATGTATATAATCCAGACATTACATGTATAGTTTAAAAGTTTTCTGACAGCAGCACCATGTAATGTGGAGTCTCTGGTTTAGTTTGTAAAGTGAGCTTTAATCAGATTTATCTAATAATAATCAGACGTACAGATAATGTCATATTTAGTTTATTTATTAGTAATTTACTGTAATTCCACAAATGTTCTACGTCACTATACATACAGTGATTTACTACCTCACCTACAGTGGGATCAGCTTATAGGTAATATTTAGGAGATAGGGTGGGCTTTGATTCAATGTGCCCCCCCACAGCGTCAAACCCACTACGCCCTTGGAACTAGGACACTACTGAAGCGGTTTAACACAGTTGTTTATTTCAGAAGCTCCAGTTGTGTCCGTCAGGCTTGGAGAGAGTCCACTATTAGGCCTGTCCCTAAGAAGGCGCCTTGTGTCAGAGCCTTAAATGATTTTAGACCTGTAGCTCTTGCGTCAGTGTTGTGTGAGTACATGGAAAGAGTTGTGTGTGAACATCTCACCACAGTGATTACAGATAAGCTGGATCCTCTGCCACACAGTGAAAGATGCTTATCTGAGCCCACAGTGGCTGAGCATCTGGGCTTTACAAACTCTCTTCTATTCATGGATTTTTACATCAGCCTTCATTCCAGAGATCCACCAGGACAGCGGACTGACCACTACCTGCTGCCAGATGCCAATGAGGGACTGAAGACCTGCTGCTGCAGCTGCTGTTGTGTTACCCAGCAAACACACAACGTTGTAACAATGATGTCTACTTCCTCACGTTTCTCGTTTCTTGTGCATGTTGTAGCAGTCATGGTATTTAGGATGGAGCACGTTGTGGCTGTCCAAAGAAAAACATGCATGTCCATTTTTATTGTCCTACATCGTTTGAGTTGAGAAGCAGCCGTTTACGTTATGTGAAAGTTTTATGATGGCTGGACCAATAGAAATGCTCCAAAACAGCTTCTGGGTCCACTGACTTGCATTGAAAGTCTGAAAGTTTGAGTGAGTGTAGTGGGTCGTGGAGTGGTGAGGGTCTGTTCTGACTGTGAGACTGAGCACTGTGAGTGTAGTGGGTGGTGGAGTGGTGAGGGTCTGCTCTGACTGTGAGACTGAGCACTGTGAGTGTAGTGGGTGGTGGAGTGGTGAGGGTCTGCTCTGACTGTGAGACTGAGCACTGTGAGTGTAGTGGGTGGTGGAGTGGTGAGGGTCTGCTCTGACTGTGAGACTGAGCACTGTGAGTGTAGTGGGTCGTGGAGTGGTGAGGGTCTGCTCTGATTAGTGGGTCGTGGAGTGGTGAGGGTCTGCTCTGACTGTGAGACTGAGCACTGTGAGTGTAGTGGGTCGTGGAGTGGTGAGGGTCTGCTCTGAAGAAACGCTACGGAGGGTCTGCTTTGTTCAACTGCTTGGACAGGACTTCGTTTCTGGAAAACTCTAAGACTGAGGGGGTTTGTTATATTGTCTGCTCAGACAGGAAACTAAGGAGATCAAGGCTACCATCTACTGTTGTCATCTGCCTACTCTGCACGGCCTGCTCCTCCCCCATTCCTAGCTGGACGTTGGCACCCTGGTTCCATGGCTTTCCAGGTCTTAGCCCAGCCCAGTACATTCAATCCACTCTCCCCAACAATCTCCAAACTAGTAACTTTACAGGAGAGGCCAAAACCTTCTCACATTTTAATGGAAGTCAATGTAAAGTGGTTTTATTCCAATTGAATTTGGAGCATTTCTATTGGGCCATTCACCACCAAACTCTCACAGGACATAGTAGAATAGACACAAATGAAGATTTTCATGTTTCTGTTCTTTGGACAGAGATGATGCAGATGGTGTGGTCCTGGTGGCTCTCTTAAATAGTGAACATTCTTTGATTGGGTATCAGAAATGCATGGACTCCCTGACTTCTTCCACATGTAAGACCAGGAGATGTCCCTCTTTGGACTGCTTCAGTCTCCTCCAACAAAATGGCCTTAAGAGGGCTCATCCATGTCCTCGCTGAACGTGTGGTCATAATAAAGAAGAGCACATGGACGCAGGTCTGGCCTCTTAGGGACGATATTCAGTGCACGGCTCTTTGGAAACACCACCACGTACGCATGCTGTCATGATAAGAGTGGAGTTGTATCTTCTTGTAGATTGTGATCTCAGAGCTGGAGGTTCTCACCACTTCGCGTGAGACCAGCTTCACCGCAGCGTGTATTACTAAAAGCAGTGCTGGAGGGATAGAAACATTTCGCCTGGCTGCTGAGTCCAGCGAGCCACAGAGCCTAGTCTTTAGAGTTGGCACTAAAGTTTGATTCTCGGAGGTCTACAGAAAATTCCTTAGACTTCATGGCTTGGTTTGTGCTCTGACATGTACTGTCAACTGTGGGTTCTTATATAGATGGGTGTGTGTCTTTCCAAATCATGGCCAATCAACTGGATTTGAACAGGAGCACCTGAACTCAGTTTTGAGAGTCATGGCAAAGGCTGTGAATACATTAGGGGTGTAAGAATATATCTAAATATCGAATATCGGGATATTATGATTGGTGATACTGTATCGATTCTCAAAAGCACAGTATCAATACACAGATTCCTGGCAGACAGTGAATCATTGTGTGTTGTGTTTAAACCTCTAACCACTAGATGGCAGTGTTGTAATCCATTTTCAGCTCCACTCCAACATTAACAAGCAGCACAAGGGCGCAATGCTATTGTAAGCATTGATAAACCTGTTCTGTATAGTGGTGTGTTTTAATAGTAGAATTTGAAAAATTGCAGCGTTGCAGTATATCACAATATATCGATTTGTGACCGCAGTATCACGATATGTATTGTATCGTTAGGTTCTTGCCAATACACAGCCTTAATGTATATGTGTTTTTTTTGTTTCTTTTATTTATAATGAATTTGTAATGAAAAAAGTAAAACAAACTTTTTTCACTTTGTCATTTTGGGGTATTGTGTGTAGAATTTTGAGGGGAAAAAATTAATGTAATCAATTTTGGAATAAGTCAAAATGTTAAAAAAGTGTAGCGCTGTGAATACTTTCCGGATGCACTGTGTATACATACAGTGTACAACATATATAGTTCAGGTTTAGCCATCATTAGGGACAGAGGTTTCTAATTACTGTGTGTTTGTTTTGCAGTATGTCTGGGGACTGATATGAAGCTGGCTTTGCCCTCCAGTCTTGAGAACCACTACGAAATGCTACGACTCATTTACACCGGCTGCCAAGTCGTCCACGGCAACTTGGAAATCACACACTTACAAGGGACGCCAGACCTTTCCTTCCTGGAGGTGAGTGTGACTCTGGTTTTAGTTTTTTAGTTTTTTATTCGTGTTTTATTCGTCCACAACTGTCACTACCAATAAAACCAGATGGACCTGTAACAGTTTTCGCAGTACGTTTGTTGTAGTGTGTAAACATTGTTAGACATTAATTTAAAACACAAGGTGTCAAAAGTATTCCCATGCATTACTCAGGTAGAAGTATAGATACTAGGGTTTAAAAATACTTCTATAGAAGTTGTAGTATCAACTCAAGCTTTTTACTCCAGTAAAAGTGTAAAAGTACTGCTTTCAAAACTACTTAAAGTATAAAAGTAAAAGTAACGTAAGGAAAAAAATGCCATTAAGGATAAAAGCTTAGGCCGCACCACAGGGGTCTATAGTGCACTAGCTCACTCTCATACTCCGCCATGTTCCCCGTGTCCCTCGCCTGTTTACGTCCTGTCAAGTCCACATGGTCTTGGTTTACCTTTTGTCATGTGTCCCTTGCCTCCGCCCTCCACCTGTGTCACGTTCTGTTCACCAGCTGTTTCCGTTTCCCTCTTGTTAGTCCGTGTATATATACCCTGTGTTTGCCCTCTGTCTTGGTTGGTCATTGTCTTGAGGTATGTGTCTATGTATCCGATGTTTGCTTTTTCGCTTTGCGTTTGTTTATTAAAAGGACTGTTTATTTTTAAAAGCTCTGCGCCTGTGTCCGAACCTGCTGAGCCCCCTGACACCCACCTCCCCAAAATCCCCATTCTTCTAAAAGCCATAATGACTATAATGTTATATTAAAATGTTAATGTTGATAAATTTGGGATGCGCTAGGCTTCCTGTTTCAGCCGCATATACACCCATTAAACATGAATGTAGTTTAGTACAATGTAAATATATTAAAGAAGCATATCTGTGACTACTGAACATTAACATGTGTTTCATGGAGCAGAAGATATGATGACTATGATGATATGATGATTATAGTTGTTTATAAGTATTGTAATGGTGCAAAAAGTCAAACTTCAAAGACATTTTATCAATAATCTTTACTGGAATGTAAATGTACATGATAATGGAGTGTAAATGTAAGGAGTAGAAAGTACTGATAATGGAGTGTAAACGTAAAGAGTTGAAAGTACTGATAATGGAGTGTAAATGTAAGGAGTAGAAAGTACTGATAATGGAGTGTAAATGTAAGGAGTAGAAAGTACTGATAATGGAGTGTAAATGTAAGAAGTAGAAAGTACTGATAATGGAGTGTAAACGTAAAGAGTAGAAAGTACTGATAATGGAGTGTAAATGTAAAGAGTAGAAAGTACTGATAATGGAGTGTAAATGTAAAGAGTAGAAAGTACTGATAATGGAGTGTAAACGTAAAGAGTAGAAAGTACTGATAATGGAGTGTAAATGTAAGGAGTAGAAAGTACTGATAATGGAGTGTAAATGTAAGGAGTAGAAAGTACTGATAATGGAGTGCAAATGTAAGGAGTAGAAAGTACTGATAATGGAGTGTAAATGTAAGGAGTAGAAAGTACTGATAATGGAGTGTAAATGTAAGGAGTAGAAAGTACTGATAATGGAGTGTAAATGTAAGGAGTAGAAAGTACTGATAATGGAGTGTAAATGTAAGGAGTAGAAAGTACAGATAATGGAGTGTAAATGTAAGGAGTAGAAAGTACAGATAATGGAGTGTATAATACGGAGACTCACTCTCTCTGCAGGGTATAGTGGAGGTTCAGGGCTATGTGCTGATTGCCCGTGTGTCCGTACGCGTCATCCCCCTGAAGAACCTGCGCATCATCAGAGGCAGCCAGCTGTACAACTCCAGCTACGCACTGGCCGCTTTAGAAAACACCGGCATCCAGCAGCTCCAGCTCAGGAGCCTCACAGGTGAACACATACTATAAGGAGATCAGAGAATCAGGGAATCAGATATTATGACCAATGTTTTTGTTTATGACTGATTGACTAAATGTGTAGTTTGATTGTACACCGAGTTTTAATGGTGGTCTGACCAAAGATCCATGTATCTGGTTCACCCTTATACTTAATATAGGTGATCTATCAGTGGTGTTTTGAGTCTCAAGCTTCATTAGTTATTAGAAATATATTACCCAACAGTTCAGTCGAGGTTTATTCTGAAGTGCACCAGATTTTTCTAAAACCGATATTTGTGTTAACTTGAACACACCTGAAGAAGCACGTGTTTATTATTTCTTTAACTCAAGTCCATGCATTTATCAATTGTGTGTTGCGCTGCTCTGTATCAGTGTATACAGGTTATGTTGAGAAACTGATATCTCCTATGTTGCTGTTTCTCAGAGATTCTGTTGGGTGGTGTACTTATTTGGGGGAACCCCCAGCTCTGTTATCCCAACCCTCAGAGGATCAACTGGAAGGACGTTCTGGGCGAGCAACAAACGGACAAGTTAACACGACTGCAGAACCGAACACCTTACTGTAAGTTCAGCCTTAATAAACCAGGTCTAAACTGTGGACGAGGGGTCTCTGTACCGTATTATCAGTGCTCTCACTCACAACCCACCACTCAGGTGGTCATTCCCAGTACAATTAGAGAGCTGTGCAAACCTGCTGAGTGAGGTGATGAAGTTCTATCAGTGTTTGTGTGTAACGTTGAATATGAGGGTTTTCTTTTAAGTGCCTAAACCGTGGTGGTCCATCTAGTCTAGTTAGTCTAATAGACCGTTACAGACACGGAGTCCGACTCTTTTCTCCTCGCCTGAGAACAGTGTGCTGGGAAAGTTTGAAGCTACAATCATGTTTCATCAAGGTCTAAGATGCTCATTAAAATATGAACAATGTCATTAATGGCTTTGAGTTCACTGTCTGTGAATTTGCGCGCTAGGCAACTCGTCTATGGGTGTAACCACACTGGGCAGCAACCCCTTGGGAAACGAAGACTTCGACTAATCATAGTGCTAGTTTTAAACTCTCCCTTACAGAAAATAAGTATACTTAAAGTTCATTTAATTAAGTATACTTTATGTAGTTACTATACTAATGTCATTGTACTAGTAGTACACTTGTATATGTACTATTTTGATACTTCTTGGGACTAAATTGGCCCACTTTCTAGTTTTTAAAAGTATACTTTTAAGTACACTTTAAGTGTAAGAGTAGTAACCAAGTATACAACTAGTTTACATCTTTTGTACTGTAACTACACTAAAAGTAAACTTAAGGGTTTACTGTTAGTTTACTAGCTTGTAAGTTTTCTTTAAGTGAACTTAAAAACATAATACTTATAATTTACTGCTTATATTATTGTTGTACTTTAAAGTATATGACTAGGTTTAAGGTTTTTTTCTACTTAAAATAGAATTTTAACAATGTTTACTTTCTCACCAGTGGACACGTAAAATAAATAAGACACACTCAGATTAAGAAACATATTTGTATCTTTATAAATCTTTATAAATCAAATTTTAAATAAATATTCTACTGGATGTGTTTTTGTGCAGAGCAAGAATACTTACTTCTACTATCTCAATCAAAAGATTAAGTACAAGTAAAGGCCAAATATACTTAGACTGTTCTATACTTGTCAGTATAACCCAAGCATACTTAAGTATAACTGTGTTTAGTATATGAGAAGTACATCAAAGGTAAACTGAAAGCATCCTCACTTCCTTTTAGTTTAAAAGAAGTAAACACTTGAATAAACTTCTTTTTAGTAAGGGTCTACAAACAGGCTTTTTTTTAAGCATTTGAATTACAAAGTCTCGTGGAGGTACATTGAACAGTGCTTTAAAAGCAAATAGGAACAGAGAAATAAAAAACATGGGACTATGAATAAATAATACATAGGCAAATAAAGACACTGGAGCAAATATTTAAAACAAAAGGAATTTGGAAACATCATATGTTATTTTCTGGGCACATTTAGATTTGAGATATCTCAGTGAGGAGTAATAAAGTTTGAATTCAGTCAAGAAATGATCAAAACATGGGCAGAGTCTCTACTTACAACAATGGATATGATATTTAGCAAGCAAGAAAACAATGTTCACTACATCAGATGTTTTGTTGTCAAAATCTTTAATATAATACAAGACATGGTGAAAATTGAAATCCGGAATATTAGCTACTTTTAAAGACAGCCAGCTTTTAATGTCACTCCAAAACTTATTTGAAACAGAACGAGTGGAAAAGATTTGTTCTAAGGATTGTACACGACGATCACAAAAAGCACAACCTATGAAATTAAATTGAAATCGTTTATGTAGAAAATCAGCCACCGGGTATATTTTATGACAGATTTTAAAATGGTACTTGTAGATCTAAGTTCTTCATTTGTCTCTCCAAGTGCATCAGATTAATGCATTTAGCTTGTATAACATTTAGCTTCTGGGGGTACCTGGACGTCCCAGCAAAGTCCACTGACCATAGTTTGAAAAAATGATTTGGGAAAAACAGAACGTTATAGTTAATATTCAGTATTCAAAATTAATTTATTGGTATTTTGCTTATAAACAGCTTTGTCCACCACTTTTCATTAATTGGGGTAATACAGTAATGGACCCCCCACCTATGATTGTGTTCAATAGGGCAGGGGTGCCGCACCAACGTGATCGATTACAAAATTCTGCATCTACAAACAATCACCGTTGTGGTGCTCTGTCAGCTCTGCACAGTGGAGATGATCACAACAGTACAACTGCTATACACGAACACTTGAAGCTCCAACATCCCATAGCAATAATAAACATTTTAATTCCTAACACATTCACATTAGAGTAATCTAGAAATTAGTCATTAGATTAATCAACTAACTGGAAAAAACAATCGTTAGATTAATCAATTAAGGAATTAATCGTTAGGTGCAGCCCTAGTGTTGGGGGATTCCCGAGAGGGGACATGACGAGGTGAGGTGGACAGTATCCAATCCAGTATCCGGTAGTGTGTATATATATATATATATATATATATATATATATATATATATATATATATATATATATATATATATATATATATATATATACACTACCGCTCAAAAGTTTGGGATCACAGTGAAGTGTTCTTGTTTTAATGGAGTATCTTCTTCCTTAACACAACAATGGACTGACGGGTCTCTAAAGAAAGTTGTTTCTTTCTGGTCATTGTGAGTCGGTCAGCAAACCATCAACTGCTGATCTTCAGATACTAAACTAACCTAGAATGTTGTTCCCTTTTATACTCACTTATTAGTAGAATGTTTTTCAGCTGTGCATCACAATTGAGCAAGAGTGTCCAAACAACCAATTAGTCCAATTAACCCAATAACATCCTTAACTTCGATTGGTGGTCGTACCAGGAGATTTAGACAGAGGACTGAGAATTACTGATAATAGAACTATATGCAAAATAAGCCTCTATACAAAAATAGACTTTAATACAAACATTTTTATTCTTTAAAAATCATCTGATACACTTACATTAATTGTGAAATGGACAATATTGTAGTATATATATCTATATATATATTCAGTTATGACAGATGTCAAAATAGCAAAAGCCTGACAAAACAAGACGGTACAAAACAATAACTTCATATCAAATTCAAGTCATAAATAAATAATATCAATTTTCGCACACGTACACAAACATGCTATGGAATATCTGCACCTTCAGTAGATCTTCTCAGCTTCTATGACTAAGCTACGAGTAAAAAATGATTCAAATAAAATTACTGTGGCTTCTAAGTCTCAATGTATGTCCAGCTCGTTCTGCAGTGTGATGTTATTGTTTCTGCTTCAGGTCCAGAGTGTCCAGCAGGCTGCGGCTCCAGAGGATGCTGGGGAGGAACTGTGGACGACTGTCAGAGACGTGAGCAGTGCTTGTGTTTTTCTACTATTTGTGTGAAACAGACTCTGAAAGCATGTAGATGAAATTCTGAATGTGATCGTGTATGTGTGTAGTGACCCACGTCCAGTGTGCGTCCGGCTGTCTGCGCTGTAAGGGTCCTGAGGCCAGCGATTGCTGTCACGTCCAGTGCGCCGCAGGATGTTCGGGACCCAAAGACTCCGACTGTCTGGTGTGTGATTTCTTTCAGTCTGCTGTTGCTCATGTGTTGTAACTCATTCACCTCCAACTACTGCGAGTAAACAGCTGCTGGTTACACTCAGATCAAGGTCTGTCCTGGTACAGGCGTATAAACGCACAGCAGCTAGACGGACTGGGAGACCCAATAAGGTCCTGGTAGGTGGTCACAGGTATCTGGAGCCATGCTGACTGCAGTGCAGCCCACAGCTGCTGGAGGGCCAACACCACCATCCAGGTGGTACCACAGATGCTCAATAGGGTTTAAGTCTGGCGAATTAGAGGTCCAGGGTAGTATGTGGAAGTCTTGGTCAGCTCTTTCAACCAATGTGGGTAATTTCTAGTCATGTGATGTGTCGCATTGTCCCACCCACCCCAAAGAAAACCATCAGCATGTATGCTGTAAGTGATCTGCAAGAATGGATTCTGTCCCAAATCGGATGAGAGTGTCTTCCACATGGATGAGTGTTCATAATATGAGTCGACAGTGTAAATAGAAAGCGTTATCTGTTTCGCTCAGTATGTGTCCGTGCTGTGAAATATGAAGTGCTTGGTACTTACCGTTGCGTCTTTGTTCCACACAGGCTTGCCGTCACTTTAACGACATTGGGACGTGCAAAGACAGCTGCCCCCCGCCCAGCGTCTTTGACCCCTGGACCTATCAGTCCAAACCCAACCCCAACAAAAAGTTCAGCTTCGGAGCCACCTGCGTGAAGCAGTGTCCAGGTACGTCCCATCGTGGTGTCTCGCCACCATACTAACCACTACACCACCGTACTAACCACTACACCACCATACTGACCACTACACCACCATACTAACCACTACACCACCATACTAACCACTACACCACCATACTGACCACTACACCACCATACTAACCACTACACCACCGTACTAACCACTACACCACCGTACTAACCACTACATCACCGTACTAACCACTACACCACCATACTAACCACTACACCACCAAACTAACCACTACACCACCGTACTAACCACTACACCACCGTAATAACCACTACACCACCGTAATAACCACTACACCACTGTGCTAACCACTACACCACCATACTGACCACTACACCACCATATTAACCACTACACCACCGTACTAACCACTACACCACCATACTGACCACTACACCACCGTACTAACCATTACGCCACCGTACTAACCACTACACCACCGTACTAACCACTACACCACCGTACTAACCACTACACCACCGTACTAACCACTACACCACCATACTAACCCCTACACCACCGTACTAACCACTACACCACCGTACTAACCACTACACCACCATACTAACCACTACACCACCGTACTAACCACTACACCACCGTACTAACTACTAGTCAAGTCAAGTCAAGTCAAGTGGGTTTTTATTGTCATTTCAACTACATACAGAGTACACAGTGAAACGAAACAACGTTCCTCCAGGACCATGGTGCAACATAGACAGTGCATACAAGACACAAGTGCAACACAAACAAACAAGTGCGGACAGACAACACAACACAGTACAGACAGAGAATAATAAATAATTGCTGGTTGTGTGCAAATTGTGCAATGTGTAATAAATAGAGTCCAGTGAGGTAGTAAAGTTGTTAGTGCAATGCTTTGTGCAAAAATGCTTCCCTTTTTTTTTATCTGGGGTAAATGGTTGGAGAAAGATATCAGTTCAGACGTTGAGTTGTGTTGAGAAGTCTGATGGCTTGGGGGAAGAAGCTGTTGCAGAGTCTGGTCTACTACACCACCATACTAACCACTACACCACCATACTAACCAATACACCACCATACTAACCACTACACCACCATACTAACCACTACACCACCATACTGACCACTACACCACCATACTAACCACTACACTACCGTACTAACTACTACACCACCGTACTAACCACTACACCACCGTACTAACTACTACACCACCATACTAACCACTACACCACCATACTAACCACTACACCACCATACTAACCACTACACCACCATACTAACCACTACACTACCGTACTAACTACTACACCACCGTACTAACCACTACACCACCATACTAACTACTACACCACCATACTAACCACTACACTACCGTACTAACTACTACACCACCATACTAACCACTACACCACCATACTGACCACTACACCACCATACTAACCACTACACCACCGTACTAACACTACACCACCATACTAACCACTACACCACCATATTAACCACTACACCACCGTACTAACCACTACACCACCATACTAACCACTACACCACCATGCCGCCAAGATATTGTTTGTTTTACCAAAAGGCTGTTGGTGGTCTCCTCTGAGCATGTTCCCTCCTCTGATGTTACATGAGCAGTTTGAAAAGATGTAGATACTCTATTGTGTCTCTTAAGAAGAACCTCATTGCTTAATGTTCACTGACAAAAGAAGAGAAGAAAGAAAACTAGCTACTGAGACTTTCTGGCGCTAATAGGACTGCAGGGCTGTGTATTGGCAAGAACCTGCCGATACAATACGTATCGTGATACAAGCGGTCACGATTTAATATATTGTGATACTTCAAGCAAAGTGATATACTGCGATTTTTCAAATACTACTATTAAAACACACCACTGTATGAACAAGTTTGCCCATACTTACAATAGCATTGCACCCTTGTGCTACTTGTTAATGTTGGCGTGGAGCTGAAAATGGATTACAACACTGCCATCTAGTGGTCAGAGGTTTAAACACATCACACAATGATTCACTGTTTGCCAAGAATCTGTGTATGGATACTGCGATACTGACTTGATACTGTATCATGATACATAATATCCCGATTTTGGATATTTCAATATTTTCACCTATAGGACTGCAGGGATTACGTGACGTAGACATTTAGTCATTGACAACATTATTTATAGATTGTTTACTTAAACCTGTAGAAACTAGAATTAATTGATTGATAGCTTAACTTGATTAAAGTTATAAAATGTTGGTCCACCTGAATCTCCAGCTGCACAGATCTATAAATTATTATCAGGTTCATCCGGCCTTTTATGATTCAAGTAGGTTTTATGTGATTATATTTATGTAACATTCCAGAAAATTCTCAGAGACAAGATCACATTTCATATTTATTCCTTAAATAATTTTTTTTATCTCTTATTTCTGTAGATAACTATCTGGCCATGGACGTGGCCTGTACTATGGTCTGCCCCAAAAACAACCAGGAAGTCATCACTGTCCAGCCAGATGGACAAGAGAAGCAGAAATGTGAGAAGTGTGAAGGAGAGTGTCCGAAAGGTGGGTTTTGTTTTTATTGATGGGGATATTTAAGAGCAGACGTGCTCCTCTAAAGCCTTTAGCATCATCCGCTGCAGATCAGGCCTCATCACAGCTGGAATCTAGAACCTACACTACAGACCAAAAATATTTGGTCGATTTTCC
Source organism: Megaleporinus macrocephalus (assembly GCA_021613375.1). Classification (NCBI taxonomy): domain Eukaryota; kingdom Metazoa; phylum Chordata; class Actinopteri; order Characiformes; family Anostomidae; genus Megaleporinus; species Megaleporinus macrocephalus. Next base: position 37,257,791 of record CM038715.1, read on the forward strand.
AACATTGTCCTCTTAGGCTGGAAGTTGGAAGCATATAATTGTGTATGTAGACTGTACCATTACCATCATCCTTCACTGGAACTAAACCCTGAAAAACTCCCCCAGAGCTCATCATTCCTCCCCAACCGAACTGTGTTCTCCTGGCATCCACCAAACCCAGATTCATCCATCCCAGACTCCTTAGATAGTTTAACGTGATTCGTCAACCCAGAGAGCATTTTCACAGCTCCAGAGTTCAGTGTTGGTGCTTTACACTCCTCCAGCCGACGCTTGGCACGGCGCATAGTGATCTTAGGCTTGTGTGCAGCTGCTCAACAATGGAAACCCATTTAATGAAGCTTCTCACGTGTCAGTTCTTGTGCAGATGTTGCTTCCACAGGCAGCTTGGACCTCTGTAGTGCGCTCAGGGCCATTGTTGCTCTTATGCACTTCCTGTTCACAACATTAGCCTTTACAGTTGACGGGCAGATGTAGCAGTTGAGATGTACAGTTCACAAAGGTGTTAAATGTGTATGAATGAATTTCCTCTTTGTTTTTGTGTCAGTGTGTTACGGTTTAGGCATGGGGAGTCTGCAGGGCGTGTCTGTGGTGAAGTCCTCCAACATCGGCCTGTTTGAAGGTTGTAAGAAAATCTATGGCAGTCTGGCGTTCCTCCCTCAGTCGTTTAAGGAGTAAGTCTGACTCTCACTGCGCTCACTGAGATCTGAAAGAAGAGTTCTGTAAAATATCAACTGTACACAGTTTCTCTTCTTTTGTAGTCAATCAGCTCAGATTCATCTGAAGTTTGCTTCTATAGTTTTAGACTGAAGCTACAAGGCTTACAAGTCTTAGAGGTGTATATACACCAAAACACTGTTGCCTCAAACGGTGGCGAGCTAGATAGACTTGTTTCTGTGGCTTCTGGAACTATATGAGCTTTATATCTATAAAAATTGAGGAGTGGTGGGGTATCAGCTTCCCTCACTTAATAGATACATTAGTCTACACGGCTAAACAGACGCCAACACCAAACCAGCCGAGCATTCTTGACTAATTCACTAGAAAATAGTTAATTTTGTATTTTTTATTTATTATTCTTTCTCTTTCCCTCCTGCAGTGACCCGTTGACCAACTTAACAGGTCTGCAGGCCACTGACCTTGAGGTGTTCCGGGCGTTAGAGGAAATCACAGGTAACCTGGCCGTGCGGCTGGATTTCTAGGTCAGCCAGTTCACTGTAGTAGTCTGACTGAAAGTGTGTGTTCCTTCAGGCTACCTGTACATTGATGCGTGGCCAGAAAACAGTACAGACCTGGGCGTGTTTGAAAACCTGAAGGTGATCAGAGGACGAATGCTGTACAAGTAAGCCAGCATTATCATCTTTCTGTCTTCTTTTCTATTCTATAATTACTTCCGTCTTCCCCAGACACACTGCTCGACCTGCCTCCAGCTTCCTTCTTCCTTTAACGTGCATGTTTTTTTTTTAGCTCTTCCTTAATCTGCCTTCCTCAGCCTGTAGTATTTATGTGTCTGTCTGTTTGTCTGACTCAGTCTGGCTTATCAAACCCACCAGTCATTAAAGTTAATGATTATCCTTCTGCACCCGTACGGTTGCCTTTGGTTTAAAACAACAGCGTTTGGCCAAAATGACAGAAACGTTGTGTTCAGCTCTTAAACGTGCTCTCCACTCACTCTCCACTATATCAGCAACCCCTGCTTGATGGTGTACTGTTAGAGACTGTAGCCCATCTGTTGATGCACAGTTTCCATTAGTCATCATCTAGTCCTTCATCAGTGGTCTAGAGCTCAGAGCTGCTCTTGGTTAGATATTGCATGGTGGACCACTCTCAGCCTAGCAGTAACACTGACTAGGGGTGGGCGATATGGCCCTACAATAATATCACGATATTTCATGGTATTTTTGCGATAACAACAAAACATTGAATATGATATGGCACATCCCTAACTGAGATATTAAAAAAATAACAAGAATTTATCAGATTGTAACAGAAGTCAATGATCCAGAATATCACGATACTAAATAATGCACTCCAAATATCTTTATATATCCAGGACTGAAGTAAAGTGAATGATACTGGAGATAAAATCTGTCTCTAGTAGATATATATAAGGGGAAATGAGAAAAGTTTGAATTTTTTTTATAATAAAATCAGTAAAAGTAGTTCCCTGATGTGATAATTAGGGATGGGTGATATGGCACCATATTTTAGGGCATAATATTGTTCACGATATTCAAAAATGTTGGCGATATTATTGATTATTGATATACGATACGATATGGCACATCCCTAACACTGACGTAGAAACCCTGGCAACATGGTTGGCGCTCACCAAGTTGGTTTCCAGCTACTCCTGTAGTGTTTCTCGGGAATTTCCTGGCTTGGCTCCAGATTAAGAGCTTGGTAATCTGCCATCCATGGGGCCCTTAAAATCTTCCCCAACACAACACTTGTCTATCGTCCAGCTTTCACATCCATAGAGCCACAGAGATGACCACAGTCTGGACAGGTCTGGATTTGATTACAAAGACTCGTCAGTACATTTGAAGACCATTTTAAGCTTCTTCATTCTTGTTCTGGAGCCAATCAGTGTCGTCTATCTTGACTCCTGGATACTTTGTTGTAATGAATTGATTCAAATAAGCAATTGCTCTTCACCGCTTCTACACTGTCACCCTCAGTGGTCCAGTCAGTGGTCCAGTCAGTGGTCCAGTCAGTGGTCCAGTCAGTGGTTCTTCCTGCTTTTATAATCTTTCTTTTTCTTCATATAGTTCTTTCATTGAAGCTGCCTGCAGGGCTTCATGATTTTCACTGTATCGCTGTTACAAATGGATGATAATCAATGTTTCTTCCACCAGACCTGAATCCTCAATCATCCCTCTCCTCTCCTGCGTCTCTAATTCTATCAGTATACGGGTTTAACTCCTGATCCACTGCAGAACTGGTCTGACTGCCATGACTGTGGTTTGTTGATCAGTGTAGAGCAATGAGATGTTCTGATATACCTGGAGCAGCTTATTCAGTTATTCAGTGTGGACCTATACGGGAAGCTGAGCTGATAAAGTGGGCAGTGAGTGGAAGTACAAGGCCTGGACAGTAACACCCAAAGTGACCAGGGACGTGATCTGTGTTAGTGACTCTCTCTCTCTCTTTCTCTCTCTCTCTCTCTCTCTCTCTCTCTCTGTCTCTCTCTCTCTCTCTCTCTAGAGGTGTATTTTCTCTGGGCGTTCAGTCTCTACAGATCGAGTCCCTGGGCCTGCGTTCTCTGCGCAGTGTGAGCGGCGGCTTGGTGCTGGTCCACAATAACCCTCGACTGTGTTACACCTCCTCACTGCCCTGGTCCAACCTGCTGTACCTCAGCCAAGAGCCCAACCTCATCAGCAACAACAACCGAGACCCGAAAGCCTGCGGTAAGAGCTGCGCTGGGTTCAGAGAGAGAGACTCTGATGTAGTCAGTTCTAGGTATGCAGCTAACACGGTGCTAACTGTTGAGGTATGAGCTTCTGTTAGGAGTTAGCTACATTAGCTTCGTAGCTGTAGAGCTAACTGTAGTGTGAATTGTAAGAAGATCTCTTTATCCGTTTGGGGTGAGACTGAATGTGTGTATTGTTTCTATATTTAGCTCTTACTTTGTATTGCGTCTTAAACTTTCTTCCACTTTGTGCTCTTTCCAGCGGCTGATGGACACGTCTGTGACCCTCTTTGTAAGAACGGGTCCTGTTGGGGTCCTGGGCCGAGCCAGTGCGTGTCGTGTGTTTCCTATCAGCGCGGCACAGAGTGTGTGGAGCAGTGCAACATCTGGAGCGGGTGAGCTTGTGTAGACAACACAGTGTCTAGTTTAGTGTCCTGTATAAACATGTTTATACGGGTTTCTTCTCAGCTTGTGTGAACGTGGGGCAGTTCAGAGTGTTGAGCTCGAGCTGTCTTTGTTGTGATTTCCAGAATGAATATGAATAATTTAATTAATAATAATTAATAACCAGCCCCGAAATCTTAACCAAGATCTAAAAGTTCAGGAATTCAGTTTGAACTCGACTGCAGCCTAACAGAGTTCTAACTACACCCGACTGCACCCAACAAGATTCTGTCCAAGCTGGACTGGGATAAATATCATAAGCTCTAACGCTGGTGTAGATGATCGATGGTCTGTGACCAATAGGGTCAAACGTATGTCTGAATGCTTTAAAATCCACCACTATTGGAATTAAGTTTGGGACCATATCACCAAAATCTTATCTGTGAAAATTCATAAAGAGTTCCTAGTGATTTATATGGAGAACATCCCTGATTGGTTGGTTGGGGCAGATAGATATCTGCTGCAGATCTTTCTAGCAGCTAGCAAGAAAGCCATCACTCGAAAATGGTTGCAAACAGACCCCCCCACGATAGATTTGTGGAAGACTATTGTCAATGGGATATACGAGATGGAATCTTTAACCTTTGTCCTGAGATTACACAAAGATAAAATTAAAAAGAAATGGAGAAAATGGCTAAGCTAGATTAATAATTGATTACATTTAAGTACAAAGAATACTATAAAATTAACATATCTTTATGTTTATTTTTTCTGATTACTACTATGTATCTAGATTGAACTATTTTTGTATAATACCACCTCAGTATGATGATACACTCTGTATTTGTATTATTATAATTTTTCTATTAGTGATTTCTATGTTCTGTAATGTCAAGTTTTGAAAATCAATAAAAATATACGTTCAAACATATCTGTCTGTGTTTGTAGTTTGATTAGGGAGTTCAATGACAACTTCTCCTGCGTTCCCTGTCATCCTGAGTGCCGACCAATCAACGGCTCCACCTCCTGCTTTGGCCCTGTAAGATTCTTCACATGCATTTATACGTGTCATAACATTGAAACCGCCTCCTTGTATCTACACTCACTGTCCACTCCACTGACCATATAGGAGCTCCACGTATAGGTTCTTTGTATACTTTGTTACCTTGTCCACTCACTGTCCACTCTGTTGTATGGTAAGTGAAACTGATAAACCAGACTATGTGTGTAGATACAAGGAGGTGGTTTTAATATTAATAGTTAATATACCTACATAGTAAAGAATTGAATTGACCTGTATTTATTACAGGGTCCAAATCAGTGTGAGGAGTGCCTTCATCACCAGGACGGAGATGTGTGTGTGGAGCATCATCCCAGTGGCTCTTTACAGAAAACTCCGTTCTGCTTATCGTGAAGCGCTGTTACTGTTTTATTTGCTGAATCTAAAAAACAAACAAATAAATATAAACAAATAAATAAAAGCACATTCTATATTTTTCTCTATTAATTTTCCAGACTGTAAAATGCTGATGTTCAGATATTTGTATTTTTTTCATTAGTGTATTATTTTTAGTGAGATATATTCCTATGAAATGTTTACATTTTAAATAAAAATAAATAATGCAGTTGAAAATATGCCTGATTTTACTAGGGGTGTAAGTGTTGTAATCCATTTTCAGCTCCACTCCAACATTAACAAGCAGCACAAGGGTGCAATGCTATTGTGAGCATTGGCAAACCTGTTCATATAGTGGTGTGTTTTTCTTCTTCTTCTTCTTCTTCTTATTATTATTATTATTATTATTATTATTATTATCTGACCACATATTTGTTTATTGTATATACAATACATGTTTCTTTAATTCCACCAGATGGAGAAGTGGGATTGGCCACTGCCCAGAACTTTCTGGCAAGGACAAGATTTCATGACATTTAGAAAGAAGCCACTTTTTTAGAAATGTTTGTCACTATGGTGTCTGTTAAAAGCTTGTGTATACAGATCACACACTGAATGCCACAGAGACTGGGAGATTGTTTATGGTTTAGTGACCCCCATCGTATAGATATACACTGCAGCCCAGCAGAACCTACTGAGAACGTCTGCCCCTAGGGTTGTGCGATATTGACAAAAAATGATATCTGGATATTTTGTGGATAACGATAATAAACAATACTGTTCATACTCCTCATACTCTCTTCATACTGCTCATACTCTCTTCATACTCCTCATACTCTCTTCACACTCCTCATTCTCTCTTCATACTCCTCATACTCTCTTCACACTCCTCATTCTCTCTTCATACTCCTCACACTCTCTTTATACTCCTCACACTCTCTTCATACTCCTCATACTCTCTTCATACTGCTCATACTCTCTTCATACTCCTCATACTCTCTTCATACTCCTCATACTCTCTTCACACTCCTCATTCTCTCTTCATACTGCTCATACTCTCTTCATACTCTCTTCATACTCCTCATACTCTCTTCATACTGCTCATACTCTCTTCATACTCCTCATACTCTCTTCACACTCCTCATTCTCTCTTCATACTCCTCACACTCTCTTTATACTCCTCACACTCTCTTCATACTCCTCATACTCTCTTCATACTGCTCATACTCTCTTCATACTCCTCATACTCTCTTCATACTGCTCATACTCTCTTCATACTCCTCATACTCTCTTCATACTGCTCATACTCTCTTCATACTCTCTTCATACTCCTCATACTCTCTTCATACTGCTCATACTCTCTTCATACTCCTCACACTCTCTTTATACTCCTCACACTCTCTTCATACTCCTCATACTCTCTTCATACTCCTCATACTCTCTTCATACTCTCTTCATACTCCTCATACTCTCTTCATACTCCTCATACTCTCTTCATACTGCTCATACTCTCTTCATACTCTCTTCATACTCCTCATACTCTCTTCATACTCTCTTCATACTCCTCATACTCTCTTCATACTCCTCATACCCTCTTCATACTCCTCATACTCTCTTCATACTCCTCACACTCTCTTTATACTCCTCACACTCTGTTCATACTGCTCATACTCTGTTCATACTGCTCATACTCTCTTCATACTCCTCATACTCTCTTCATACTCCTCATACTCTGTTCATACTGCTCATACTCTCTTCATACTCCTCATACCCTCTTCATACTCCTCATACTCTCTTCATACTCCTCACACTCTCTTTATACTCCTCATACTCTGTTCATACTGCTCATACTCTCTTCATACTGCTCACACTCTCTTCATACTCCTCACACTCTCTTCATACTCCTCATACTCTCTTCATACTCTCTTCATACTCTCTTCATACTCCTCATACTCTTCATACTCTCCTCATACTCTCTTCATACTGCTCATACTCTCTTCATACTCCTCATACTCTGTTCATACCCCTCATACTCTGTTCATACTCCTCATACTCTCTTCATACTCCTCATACTCTCTTCATACTGCTCACACTCTCTTTATACTGCTCATACTCTCTTCATACCCCTCACACTCTGTTCATACTCTCTTCATACCCCTCACACTCTGTTCATACTGCTCACACTCTCTTCATACTCCTCATACTCTCTTCATACTCCTCACACTCTTCATACTCCTCACACTCTCTTTATACTCCTCACACTCTGTTCATACTGCTCATACTCTGTTCATACCCTCTTCATACTCTCTTCATACTCCTCACACTCTCTTTATACTCCTCACACTCTGTTCATACTGCTCACACTCTCTTCATACTCCTCACACTCTCTTCATACTCCTCACACTCTCTTTATACTCCTCACACTCTGTTCATACTGCTCATACTCTCTTCATACTCTCCTCATACTCTCTTCATACTCTCTTCATACTCTCTTCATACTCTCTTCATATTCTCTTCATACTCCTCATACTCTGTTCATACTGCTCATACTCTCTTCATACTCCTCATACTCTCTTCATACTCCTCATACTCTATTCATATTCCTCATACTCTCTTCATACTCCTCATACTCTATTCATACTCCTCATACTCTCCTCATACTCTCTTCATACTCTCCTCATACTCTGTTCATACTCCTCACACTCTCTTCATACGCCTCATACTCTCTTCATACTCCTCATACTCTGTTCATACTGCTCATACTCTCTTCATACTCCTAATACTCTGTTCATACTGCTCATACTCTCTTCATACTCCTCATACTCTCTTCATACTCCTCACACTCTCTTCATACTCCTCATACTCTCTTCATACTCTCCTCATACTCTGTTCATACTCCTCACACTCTCTTCATACTCCTCATACTCTGTTCATACTCCTCATACTCTGTTCATACCCCTCATACTCTGTTCATACCCCTCATACTCTGTTCATACTCCTCATACTCTCTTCATACTCCTCATACTCTCTTCATACTCCTCATACTCTGTTCATACTCCTCATACTCTCTTCATACTGCTCATACTCTGTTCATACTGCTCATACTCTCTTCATACTCTCTTCATACTCCTCATACTCTGTTCATACTCCTCAAACTCTCTTCATACTCCTCATACTCTCTTCATACTCCTCATACTCTCTTCATACTCCTCATACTCTCTTCATACTCCTCATACTCTCTTCATACTGCTCATACTCTGTTCATACTGCTCATACTCTCTTCATACTCTCTTCATACTCTCTTCATACTCCTCATACTCTCTTCATACTCCTCATACTCTCTTCATACTCCTCATACTCTCTTCATACTCCTCATACTCTCTTCATACTGCTCATACTCTCTTCATACTCCTCATACTCTCTTCATACTCCTCATACTCCTCATACTCTGTTCATACCCCTCATACTCTGTTCATACTCCTCATACTCTGTTCATACTCTGTTCATACTCCTCATACTCTGTTCATACTCCTCATACTCTGTTCATACTCTGTTCATACTCCGTTCATACTCCTCATACTCTGTTCATACTCTGTTCATACTCTGTTCATACTCTGTTCATACCCCTCATACTCTGTTCATACTCTGTTCATACCCCTCATACTCTGTTCATACCCCTCATACTCTGTTCATACTCCTCATACTCTGTTCATACTCCTCATACTCTGTTCATACTCTGTTCATACTCTGTTCATACTCTGTTCATACCCCTCATACTCTGTTCATACTCTGTTCATACCCCTCATACTCTGTTCATACCCCTCATACTCTGCTCATACCCCTCATACTCTGTTCATACTCTGTTCATACCCCTCATACTCTGTTCATACCCCTCATACTCTGTTCATACTCTTCATACTCTGTTCATACTCCTCATACTCTGTTCATACTCTGTTCATACTCCTCATACTCTGTTCATACTCTGTTCATACTCTGTTCATACCCCTCATACTCTGTTCATACCCCTCATACTCTGCTCATACTCTGTTCATACTCTGTTCATACCCCTCATACTCTGTTCATACTCTGTTCATACTCTGTTCATACCCCTCATACTCTGCTCATACTCTGTTCATACTCTGTTCATACCCCTCATACTCTGTACATACTCTGTTCATACCCCTCATACTCTGTTCATACTCTGTTCATACCCCTCATACTCTGTACATACTCTGTTCATACCCCTCATACTCTGCTCATACTCTGCTCATACCCCTCATACTCTGCTCATACTCTGTTCATACTCTGTTCATACTCTGTTCATACCCCTCATACTCTGCTCATACTCTGTTCATACTCTGTTCATACCCCTCATACTCTGCTCATACTCTGCTCATACTCTGTTCATACTCTGTTCATACTCTGTTCATACCCCTCATACTCTGTTCATACTCTGTTCATACTCTCTTCATACTCCTCATACTCTGCTCATACTCTGTTCATACTCCTCGTACTTTGTTCATACTGCTCATGTTATGAGGAGAATGAAGCAAGCCAGAGGCAACAGTGGCAAGGGAAAAAACTCCCTCAGACTGGAGGAAGTAACCTTTGGAGGAACCAAGACTCACAAAGGGAGACCCGTCCTCCTCTGGTTAAACAGTATTAACATTTTAATAAACTAAACACCAAAGAAAAGCTGGGAGACTCTGGCAAAGCTTTAGAAGCTGCACAGGTAGAGGCAGTCTCTGACTGAGTCTTTATGTAAAGTGGGCGTGAGCTGAAACAGTCCCATCCTCTCTCAATGCTGGTACATCTGGATGGTACAGTGATGTAACTGAGGGTGTAGCAGTGGCACAAAATAACAGGAAGTTGTTGGCGATAGGTGAGGAGGAAACTCTAATGGTCATATATCCCTTACAGAAAATAAGTAGTTCATTTTATTAAGTATACTTTAAGTAGTTACTATACTAATGTCATTATACTAGTAGTACACTTGTATATGTACTATTTTGATACTTCTTGGGACTAAATTGGCCCACTTTCTAGTTTTTAAAGATATACTTTTAAGTACACTTTAAGTGTAAGAGTAGTAAACCAAGTATACAACTAGTTTACATCTTTTGTACTGTAACTACACTAAAAGTAAACTTAAGGGTTTACTGTTAGTTTACTAGCTTGTAAGTTTCTTTAAGTGAACTTAACATAATACTTATAATTTACTGCTTATATTATTGTTGTATTTTAAAGTATATGACTAGATTTAAGGTTTTTTTCTAATTAAAATAGAATTTTAACAATGTTTACTTTCTCACCAGTGGACACACGTAAAATAAACAAGACACACTCAGATTAAGAAACATATTTGTATCTGTATAAATCTTTATAAATCAAATTTTAAATAAATATTGTACTGGATGTGTTTTTGTGCAGAGCAAGAATACTTACTTCTACTATCTCAATCAAAAGATTAAGTACAAGTAAAGGCCAAATATACTTAGACTGTTCTATTCTTATCAGTATAACCCAAGCATACTTAAGTATAACTGTGTTTAGTATATGAGAAGTACATAAAAGGTAAACTGAAAGCATACTCACTTCCTTTTAGTTTAAAAGAAGTAAACTAATGATACACTTGAATAAACTTCTTTTTTGTAAGGGTGAGGTGCAGTCATATCCTTTTCTGTCTTCTTATCACAAGGAAGATTATATAGAAATACAAAAATCAAATCCTTGCTGTCCAAAGAAAAACAAGTATCTCCAAAAGGCTAACTTTACAGGAGTGGACCAAATCAGTATTTACTTTCAATGGAAGTCAATAGAACCTGAACATTTGTAAATATTTCTATTTCTTTGGGTCCATTCATCATGATATTTTCACATAAAGTGTTCAAATAGAGCAGAAAAATACATGTTTTTCTTGGACAGCGATGATATATATCACTCTCATTACACATATATGCAATGAGTGCTAATAAATATGGTCTGATAGTTATTTAAGTCACAATTACAAAATTATTATTATTATTATTCTTAATAATAATAAATTAAGTACTGCTTATCAGTTCTGGGAATTCCACACTATGGAGCCAAATGAAAAAAGGCCACACAGCAAAGAACGAAGACCAAATCAAACGTTAATAGAGAACAACTTTATTCATTTTCCTTCTTAAAGCTTCTTTTACACACATCTAGGTGTAGTGCAGTAGAGGGGAGAGAAATGTGCATCACCATTCAGAGAAAAGAGAGAAAGAGGGATAGAAGAAGAGAGAGCATGTGCACAGGGCTAAACGACATGGAGCCTTCGGGTGGTCTCACTAAACATACGGGGTGGTGAAGGAGATGGTGAATCTGGTGGGACACTGAAGCGATAATTCAACATTTCAGCAGTGAATCCCTCTTTTTCTACTTACGCCATCATGACTAAAGTCATTTAAACCCACTTTTGGTCTGAACCGCCAACACCATCAATGTTCACTTTCAGTGGAATGAACAGCAACGTAGATCAACAGTTAGCCGTCAACAGATAACTAACAATAGCTAACAAACACAGAGTTAGTCAACAGCAGTTAGCCAGCCACAGCTAGTTAACAGCAGTTAGTTAACAGCAGTTAGCCAGCCACAGCTAGTTAACAGCAGTTAGTTAACAGCAGCTAGTTAACAGCAGCTAGTTAACAGCAGTTAGTTAACAGCAGTTAGCCAGCCACAGCTAGTTAACAGCAGTTAGTTAACAGCAGTTAGCCAGCCACATCTAGTTAACAGCAGCTAGTTAACAGCAGTTAGTTAACAGCAGTTAGCCAGCCACATCTAGTTAACAGCAGTTAGTTAACAGCAGCTAGTTAACAGCAGCTAGTTAACAGCAGCTAGTTAACAGCAGTTAGCCAGCCACAGCTAGTTAACAGCAGTTAGCCAGCCACAGCTAGTTAACAGCACTTAGTCAACAGCAGTTAGTTAACAGCAGTTAGTCAACAGCAGTTAGCCAGCCACAGCTAGTTAACAGCAGTTAGTTAACAGCAGTTAGCCAGCCACATCTAGTTAACAGCAGTTAGCCAGCCACATCTAGTTAACAGCAGTTAGTTAACAGCAGTTAGCCAGCCACATCTAGTTAACAGCAGTTAACAGCAGCTAGCTAACAGCAGTTAGCTAGCCACAGCTAGTTAACAGCAGTTAGTTAACAGCAGTTAGCTAGCCACAGCTAGTTAACAGCAGTTAGTTAACAGCAGTTAGCCAGCCACATCTAGTTAACAGCAGTTAGTTAACAGCAGTTAGCCAGCCACATCTAGTTAACAGCAGTTAACAGCAGCTAGCTAACAGCAGTTAGCTAGCCACAGCTAGTTAACAGCAGTTAGTTAACAGCAGTTAGCTAGCCACAACTAGTTAACAGCAGTTAGCCAGCCACATTTAGCTAACAGCATTTAAATCAACAGCAGTTAGCCAGCCACAGCTAGTTTACAGCACTTAGTCAACAGCAGTTAGTTAACAGCAGTTAGCCAGCCACAGTTAGTTAACAACAGTTAGTTAACAGCAGTTAGCCAGCCACATCTAGTTAACAGCAGTTAACAGCAGCTAGCTAACAGCAGTTAGCTAGCCACAGCTAGTTAACAGCAGTTAGTCAACAGCAGTTAGCCAGCCACAGCTAGTTAACAGCAGTTAGTTAACAGCAGTTAGCCAGCCACATCTAGTTAACAGCAGTTAGCCAGCCACATCTAGTTAACAGCAGTTAGTTAACAGCAGTTAGCCAGCCACATCTAGTTAACAGCAGTTAACAGCAGCTAGCTAACAGCAGTTAGCTAGCCACAGCTAGTTAACAGCAGTTAGTTAACAGCAGTTAGCTAGCCACAACTAGTTAACAGCAGTTAGCCAGCCACATTTAGCTAACAGCATTTAAATCAACAGCAGTTAGCCAGCCACAGCTAGTTTACAGCACTTAGTCAACAGCAGTTAGCTAACAGCAGTTAGCCAGCCACAGTTAGTTAACAACAGTTAGTTAACAGCAGTTAGCTAGCCACAGCTAGTTAACAACAGTTAGTTAACAGCAGTTAACCAGCCACAGCTAGTTAACAGTAGTTAGTTAACAGCAGTTAACCAGCCACAGCTAGTTAACAGCAGTTAGTCAACAGCAGTTAGCTAGCCACAGCTAGTTAACAGCAGTTAGTTAACAGCAGTTAGCTAGCCACAACTAGTTAACAGCAGTTAGCCAGCCACATTTAGCTAACAGCATTTAATCAACAGCAGTTAGCCAGCCACAGCTAGTTTACAGCACTTAGTCAACAGCAGTTAGTTAACAGCAGTTAGCCAGCCACAGTTAGTTAACAACAGTTAGTTAACAGCAGTTAGCTAGCCACAGCTAGTTAACAACAGTTAGTTAACAGCAGTTAGCCAGCCACAGCTAGTTAACAGCAGTTAGCCAGCCATAGCTAGTTAACAGCAGTTAGTCAACAGCAGTTAACCAACCATATCTAGTTAACAGCACTTAGTCAACAGCAGTTAGTTAACAGCAGTTAGCCAGCCACAGCTAGTTAACAGCAGTTAGCTAGCCACAGCTAGTTAACAGCAGTTAGCCAGCCACAGCTAGTTAACAGCAGTTAGCCAGCCATAGCTAGTTAACAGCAGTTAGTCAACAGCAGTTAACCAACCATATCTAGTTAACAGCACTTAGTTAACAACAGTTAGTTAACAGCAGTTAGTTAACAGCAGTTAGTCAACAGCAGTTAGCCAGCCACAGCTAGTTAACAGCAGTTAGCTAGCCACAGCTAGTTAACAGCAGTTAGCCAGCCACAGCTAGTTAACAGCAGTTAGCCAGCCATAGCTAGTTAACAGCAGTTAGTCAACAGCAGTTAACCAACCATATCTAGTTAACAACAGTTAGTTAACAGCAGTTAGTTAACAGCAGTTAGTCAACAGCAGTTAGCCAGCCACAGCTAGTTAACAACAGTTAGCTAGCCACAGCAAGTTAACAGCAGTCAGTCAACAGCAGTTAGCCAGCCACAGCTAGTTAACAACAGTTAGCCAACCCCAGCTAGTTCACAGCAGTTAGCCAGCCACAGCTAGTTAACAACAATTAGCCAGCCACGGCTAGGTAAAAGCAGTTAGCCACAGCTAGCTGTACACAGCTAGTTAAGAATAACAGTAGTGAACTAACAGCAGCTAGCTAAAACGTTGCCTTTGATGTTGGTATGCTAGTCAACAAGCATGAACATGATCAGCACTCTTGCAGCATAAACCAGCTTAGAGCAGCAAGAAAATCATTTCATAAGTTATATCTGAAAAAAACACACATTAAAACAGCTTTACTTTTGTGACGCCGTTCATTTGTGACAAATAATTCAGAGTTAATGAGGCAAACGTACTTTTAATGGACCAAATGTTGAACTATCGCTGTAAAATGACAATATAAGAATATCCATTCTGTTCTTTCAGCACGGCTGTAGATTATCATCAGAATTATAAGGCAAGAAAAATAATATATATTAATATAAATTAAAGAAAACAACAAAATATATTCAATACTTTTCCCCAAAGCATGTATTCATTACAAATGACCACCATAACCACTCTGTATATATGCATTTACAAATGCAATACAAACTACCTGCTCACTGTCCCATTATAACCAGTGGTCACTCTCTTCCTGTGCTTCGCCGCACTGACCCACCAAGCGAGACTGAATTAGAAGCTCAGCATGCGCAAAGTTTTGAACTACAACTCCAGTAAAAGGTGGAGACCCCACCTGAGAGTCAAGTGCAGCAGATTTCCAGTGAAGATGAAGACCCCCGCTGTTTAAGACAGAAAGGAAGATGGAGCGGTCTCAGAGGCCGGGCACAGAGAAACAAGACTGTAATAAAAACAGTAATAATAGTAATAATAAAAACAGTAAAAATGAAAACAAAGCACTCGGGGGCAACATCTTCACCAGTGGTTCACATGGTTAATATTACCCAAAGCACTACATTGCTTTAAGCCCCTTAAACTGCAGGACCACAAATGATCCAGTATGAATTATTCAGTGGCTACTATTACGTCACAGTTTGAAGGCCAATATCACAGAATTAAATTTTTTCTTCACTATATTAAATAAAATTTTTATTTCAGTATATAAAACATTAATAAATATACGCTTCAGTCCTCAGCATATATACAGGTGCGACTAAAAAATTTGAATTTCATGTCAAAATTAAGTTCATTGTAGTGTTTTTTTTGTATATATTCTATATAATAATTTAATTTGGTTGAATAAAAGATCAAACAGAACAGAAAGTACTCAATACTTGGTTGGGCCTTTTTACCATGAATTACTGTATCAACGCAACGCAATATGGTGGCAATCAGCTAGTTACTAAAGTTGCTTGGATTGTGACCTTCTGTATTACTGGGTTGAGGTTCTTCTTGACAAGAACCTATAGATTCTCTATGGGGTTCAGGTCCAGAGAGTTGGCTGGCCAGTCAAGCCCAGTACTATCATGCTCAGCAAACCACTTGGTAGTAGTTTTGCCACTCTGGACATATTCCAAACAGATAAAATCATCTGGTAGATGGATGTGTTGACTTTGGACTTGCTACAACCCTCAGTGGACCACCACCAGCCGGTGACATGGCAACCCAGCTAAACGAGCATCTGAGGACGTCCTGCTTCTTCACATCAACAGACAAAACTAAAGCCAAACAAATGAATGCAGATTTGATAAGGAACACGGTGGACAGCATTAGTATTAATGGTGTTTCTCATCTTCCTCTTGACAAGAACCTAGAGATTCTCTATAGGGTTCAGGTCTGGAGAGTTTGCCAGAAGGTCAAGTACAATAATATTATGGTCAGCAAAGTAGTAGTTTTGGCACTGTGGGCAGATTCTAAGTCCTGCAGGAAAAGGAAATGGGCATCCCATAAAGATGGGCTGCAAATAAAATCTTCTGGTAGATGGATGTGTTGACTCTGGCATTGATGAACCTTCTATGATGAGGAATACTGTGAAAGCCATTAGTATTACTGGGTTGGGTGTTTCTCATCTTCTTTTTGACAAGAACCTAGAGATTCTCTATAGGGTTCAGGTCCAGAGAGTTGGCTGGCCAGTCAAGCACAGTAATATCATGGTCAGCAAACAACTTGGTAGGGTTTTGGCACTGTGGACAGATTATACGTCCTACAGGAAAAGGTGGTCAGCACATGAAATCTTCTGGTAGATGGATGTGTTGACTTTGGACTTGATAAACCTCAGTGGACCAACACTAACAAGTGACATGGCTACCCAAACTCCTCCTCTTCCTCCAGATTGTAGGACCTTTGATTTCCAAAAGCAACGCCATATTCACTTTCATCTGAAAAGAGGACTTTGGACCACTGAGTCCAGTTCTTCATCCTCTCAATCCAGGTAAGGCGCTTTTGATGTCTCTGAAATGTAACAGCTAGAGCCCCTTTGAGTTTTGTTGTAGTCCCTTTTGGAATTAAATTATAAACAAACAGTTTCACGATTTTCCAATTTCTTGAGATGCACCTGGTTTATAGACACAAGGCAGCAAAAACAACTTATTCCTGTTTTTTGTTTTTATTTATTATTTATTTGTATTAATATTACAGATACTCTATATTATCTTGCATGTGAGCAGTCAAAAGTTATGAGGAATGTTTCAACCAATCAGAACACATATTCATGTTATATTTGAGTTTTAAAGTCGTTAGAGCTGACCAGAACACCATTTTAAAGGCTTCGAATACTCAGTGATTCTGAACTACTGAATTCATAATTACCCATAAACGTCAATTCAAAGTCAAGAATAAACTAATAAACATAAATCTTGTTTATAAAAACTGATGACTTAAGTTATTTCATTACAGAGTTACAGCCATTCACAGCTTAAAGGACTCAGATTAGCCAGATTGTTCAGGCTGCCAGCCCAAATCTGATCTGTGGCACGTCCAGATTGATTTGTTCTAGTGATTCTAGATTGGTGATGTTTGGACAGTCGTCTCAGCTAAGCCGATCTGTCCGCAGTTTGAACACAGTCCATGTTTTTCAGCTGAGGTCCATGAGCGACTGAGGACATTCTTTATCTCAACAGACAAAACTAAAGCCAACAATTCAACAAATGAATACTGATTTGATCTGGAATACTGTGAAAGCCATTCGTTGCATTACTTGGATATGACTTAATTTGTATAAGCCTAATATGACATCAAGAACCAACCAATTACCAATTGCACCTGGACTTATGATAAAATACTTGGTTTGAAATAGCGATACATACGGGTCCAACTAAAAAATAAATTCATTAATAGGAACGTTCTACAATTCTGGTTGGGTCTAAATAAGAAAACGAATCCCAACGTAACGAACTTGAGTATTCAAAAGCCCTAAAAGACACGAGAGGTTAGAAAACGATCACGTATGAATGAATCATGACTTCTTTTGGTAAATAAAACCCAGACAAGTATCAAGCAGATCTGTAATGGTTACTGAATAGACAGCCTATATGAAATGATGCCTGAGGTTTAAGGGGTTAAAAACATTTGAGATTCCCTCCGAGCCTTTCCACTGTCCCGTTTATGAAGACCCCCATAGCCCCCTCCCCTCGCTTCTAAATATCTATCGCCTCTTCTACCCATTTTAGCCTCTCAGAGAGGCTATATTTACCCACCAGTTTAGCATGCTTACTCACTCGCCTCCGCCCCCATTCATACACACACACACACACACACACAAAGTGCACAAGTGGCAATTTGGAACAAAGACAGGCGGCCCAACGGTATGAACGGAGAACATAGCCGTGTGGCCCTTTTTCCAAAAGACCCCAGAAAAAGGCAAGAGAACGTAAATGGCGCCAGAAAGTGGCTGTCAATGAGAAGACGAGACACAGGACACCCAACGCACACAGCTGAATGTGACGAGGCCAGATAAGGCATATAGGCGGAAAGAAGACATTCTGTTGATGGTGAATATTAGAGTTGACCCGTCCATGCTCTGCCCACAAACACGTCCTTTCATAGCCGTCTGAAGTCACGACCGTGTTAGAAACTCAAGGCCAAAGCTAGTTTTCTCTTAAAAAACAATTAATGATGTTCCACTACTGCGTTACAAGCTTTTTCCCTCAGAATGTTGCCAGAAATGATTAACTATGAGGCCATTTAGGAGGGTTTTGATTGGCAACCTCACTGAAATGCCCCAGACTACCCTACAAACACAGTTACGTTGTACTTTTTTGATGCCCACAATGTTAAAACGTTATTGCCCAGAAAGAAGGTGACGTTATCTGACAATGTTGTGATAACATAGTGGAAACGTGGTCTGTATGTTGTTACCAGCCCCTAGAAACCCATGTTAGAAACTCAAGGCCAAAGCTACTTTTCACTTAAAGAACAATTAATGATGTTCCACTACTGCTATAAAAGCCTAAGAACGTTGCCAGATACATTTAATTATGAGGCCATTTAGGAGGGTTTTGATTGGAAAACTCACTGAAACGCCCCAGACTACCCTACAAACACAGTTACGTTGTACTGTTTTGATGCTCACAATGTTAAAACGTTATTCCCCAGAAAGAAGGTGACGTTATCTGACAATGTTGTGATAACATAGTGGTAACGTGGTCTGTATGTTGTTACCAGCCCCTAGAAACCCATGTTAGAAACTCAAGGCCAAAGCTAGTTTTCACTTAAAGAACAATTAACGGTGTTACTACTGCGGTACAAGCCTTAGAATGTTGCCAGATATGCAGAATTACGAGACCATTCAGGAGGCTTTTAATTGGCAACCTCATCAAAATATCACCGACTAACCACCGAGACCTGTGAAATGTGCTAGTTAGGTTGATGTAACAGTTCTAGGCTATAGACAGTATTGAACAGCATGTCGTAGCTGTGGCAAACAAAAATGTCCCAAAGCTGTTTTACAGATGATCACCAACTGATCATCTGAATTTTGGAGTCGGCCCACCATGACTAACGCACTGTCCAAAGAAAAACAACCATCTCCAAATGGCAAAGTCACAGGAGAGGCCAAAAGCACTGTTTACTTTTAATGTAAGTCAATGGAACCAGAATTCTTTCAAAGTAACTATACAGAAATAGTAACTATATACCAACAACAATATCAGCTCCAATATATATATATATATTTTGTAAGGATTATGCACTTGTGGGATGAATATGTGGGCTGTGCCGATACAAAAAATTGGCAACTCCTCTCTCCCAAAGCCAAAAAGCTTAATCTGCCATTGACCTGTCTGGTGTTTGGTGGACTGGATGATTGAAGTTTGAAGAAACAAGACATATTTGGCAATGTAACCAACAGGAGTCTCGGTAGTGTGTGGAAGAACCATGCACAGCCACAACAGCCTGGCACCTCCTCCTCATGCTAGTCACCAGCCTGGTCACACACTGCCGTGGGATGGCGCCCCATTCTTCAACCAGCATTTGTCGCCAGTCAGCCAACGTGGCCACCAGTGCAAACAGGCCTGATGGTGAAGGTCAGTCATGACAGGCCTCTTGGTGGCCCAATGACACTGGAGATCGTCTGGGCAGAGTGCCGTAGGCCATATCGTCCTGCAAACCTTGACTGGAAATCTGGAGAAGACAGTCTACGGTACCTACAGGGTGAGGAAACCATCTTCTTTGGGCGTTGTCTTCTTGGGACGCCCCCGTTATATGGAACTTGGCCTTCAGTTTGGAGATGGTACATGAGCTCACTCCAACTTGGTTTTGCAGAACACCAGCTTGAAGTTGCCCTATCGCACGGGCTATATCCAGATCAGTCACACATGGCATGCTGATTCTTGGAGCAGTGGTCACCTACAGACCACTGTACCAAGGCCCAGGCTCACAGGTCCTGCTTGGAGATACCAGAAGCTCAAAACAAGAGTCAACAGCAACAGGAAAAGAAGCTGTTTGGCAATGGCAGAGAAGATTTGGCTAATTCTTTCACGGGTGCAACCCACGTACCCACAACTGAGGCACCAGGAAGCTGTCCAGTGGCTACGAGAGTGTGCATTTGTGGGCGGAGCTTGTATGGGCGACTTAGCTTAGTTAGGGCTCAGTTACTGTGAGTGAGTAGAGCAAGAAAAAAATAAAAAATTAAAACTGGAGGTAAAAGTGCAGCGTTACACAAACAAAAGCACACGTTACACATCCGCACACACACACCCGCACACCCCATACCTCACTAGTGATCCCTCTTTCAGTCCCTTTTTCCCCCAAATACACTCCTCTAAAGGCATTCCAGGTGAGAAATAAGTAAAACCACTAAAACCAAAAACTAAATTAAAGCACCTCGTGATCAACAAATCAAAGCTGCACAGCAATGTAGAAAAAGAAAAGAAGGAATGGAACGAGAGAGAGAGGGTTAAATGTAGCCAAGAACAAAAAAAATACAAATAAAAAAATAAACCCTCAAATAAATGGAAGAGAAAATTAAAAGTAAAGGCAAAAAAATGGTTTCAGGCAAAGCAAGAATGACAACGTGCTCATCGCAAATCAGACTCTCCGGCCATCCTCAGCCTCGTTAGCACTGCAGGGTTTCATCTCGTAACGAAGGGCACAAACAATTACAGCAAGAGCGAAGGTCTAAAATTCTGGCCTCAATCCTACACTTGGTCTGGAAAAGATTTCAAGGTTCAGGGGGTCCTGTTATAGCTACATAACCAAACTTTTGCTATGTCATCTGCAGACACTGGGATTTACAAAGGAAAGACTTTGGGTCCCACAAAGAGAAGAACTCGTATGCCCTCTGCTGGTAGTTGCCGGTCCTGCGCCCTATGGACGTCCACACTATGCAGGGGGCCTCAGACCCACCCGCCCACACAAAAGACAACACACTGGCCATATAAACCCCTCCTGAATTCCAACATCCAGCAACACGTTACCATACAAGGCTAAAAGTAAAGCACATAACTGCATCTCGGAGCCGTCATCACGAATCAAGGCAGAGCTTGGCAGATGCAGGCCATCAATCGGGTTCCTAAACCGAACGCAGATGGGGGGGGGAGTTAAAAAAAAGAAAAAAAAAGAAAAGAAATTCTCTTCCGTCCATAGCAGAGTGCAGAAATTCTGTAAAAAGTGAACTGTAAACAAGTAAACAAACAAACAAACAAACAAACTCAGATGGAATTCACAAAGTCGGCCACGGGAGTCATGCAGGTGACCACGGAGACTGAGACCCATCCCACTCCGGCTCCCGCTTGCCCTGATCGGAGGGAGATGAGAGGAGGGGGCAGGGCTCTGAGACCGGCTCCTCCTATTCCAGCTTGACTCCGATCTTCTCTGTGTTGAGGAGGTGGAGGCTGTCGTCTATCAGGAAACTAACGACACAAGAGAACGGTTCTAGTTAATGTACTAGATAAGCCTCTTTAGTTTTTGCACTGGAGCCAATGAGTAAGGTCACTGGACCAACAGGGTATGACTTTAAAGTGCCCTTGAGCAAGACACCTAACCTCAACTGCTCCCCTGGGCGCTAGGGATAGGGCTGCCCAATGCTCCGGGCTAGTGTGCTCATTACCCACTAGTGTGTCAGTGTACGTGGGTGTTTCACTGCATGGATGGCTTCAATGCAGGAGTCAAATTTAAAATTTAATTAAACTAACAGAAGCCTGGACTGGATAGTCCTGCTGACTGACCTACAGCAGCTGATTTACAAACCCACTCATCCCTGCATGTTGGAATCAAACGTCTGCCTATCATGACAAAGTCTAGCCTGTCACTAGCAGCATCCAGTTTCCAGCTCTGTATACTAAGTTTCCTACTACTCCAGACTGCTAGCCAGCATGTTCTCAGCTGCTTGATTACTTAGCGAGAAGAAACCATTGCACGCCATCTAGCTGTAGGAAAAAGATGTACAAGGCCCCCCTTAATAAAGATTTCTTCAATTCTTTGTTCAATAAGAGTTAAAACTTAAACAAATAGTGGTAAACGGGCCATTACTGCTCTTCTGTTTTGAGCCATGAACTTGTTCCAGGTTGCCAGATTGGGCAGAATCCCTGATTTGGCACTCTTAACGCAAGCCTACTATGAAAACATATGTACATAAGAGTTATTATGTTTAATCAAAAAGAAAATTCCATCAATAGATATACATGGAATAATTATGCGATAAGCAAAATACTAAACTCAAAGTCAGTAGAAGTCCAATAAAATTAATTGTAATATTTGTTGTAATAATAATAATAATATGTTATTTACAGCAATATGTCTTGCACTTCCCTATTTTTTTAATAAGATACTGAAATATTTTAGATAATATTCAAAAGAGTATTCAAAAACTGACAGGTAACTGACCACACCAAACTTATGACTCTAACTTTAAGACTGTAAATGAGTCTATATAGAAAAGCAAGAGTTTGGAACCCAGCCTGGACGAAATCTTACAGAATCTTATAGTTTATTTTCTGAGAGGCTGCGAGAAAGAGGAGACAAACTAAGCTATGTTTATTCTTGACACATACACTACCGCTCAAAAGTTTGGGATCACTTTAGAATTTCATTCCATGCAATTTTCATGTAATTCATGCAATTTTCTTTTTTTTTACATTTTTGAATCACATTTCAGTACAACCGAATTTTCAGATAACATTTTAAATTACCCCTATTTTGTGATTCATCATTTGTCTTTCTTTTTTTAACAAATACAAAACTAAATAATAATAATAATAATAATAATAATAAAAAAAGGATATAGTAAAACATGCAAATCCCAAATGAAATAAAATAAAACTTGGGGTACAGCTACGAATAAAATATGCATGCTAGAAGAAAAAAAAA
Organism: Megaleporinus macrocephalus; assembly: GCA_021613375.1. NCBI lineage: Eukaryota > Metazoa > Chordata > Actinopteri > Characiformes > Anostomidae > Megaleporinus > Megaleporinus macrocephalus. The sequence goes on from CM038715.1 coordinate 37,280,716, forward strand.
GAAAAAAGGGGTACAGTACAGACTTATAATTACAGTAAATAAATCAAAAGTATATTTAATTTATTTAAACAAAAGAAGGGTATTTAAGGGAGATATACCTTTTCCAGGTATATCACTCTGAAGCCTAACAGAAAAAGTTACTCTTTCCATCACATTTCGTAGATTATATCATACTAGTTCTCGATGGAGTGTTTCAGGCTTAAGCCATTTTTTTGTGATTGCTTTCCTTGCAGCTACACTAAGTATTCCAAATAGGTACTTACTGACGTTGACTGTAGTAGCCCAAAATAAAGTTCTTTCCAATTAAAAGTCATGTCTGGCCCAAATATGGTAACTAGTTCTGTATTAATCCCATTCATGCAATTTTCATAAAAATTCACAAACAATATTGTCCATTTCACAATGAATGTAAGTGTATCTGATGATTTTTAAATAATAAAAATGTTTGTATTAAAGTCTATTTTTGTATAGAGGCTTTTGCATATAGTCCTATTATCAGCAATTCTCAGTCCTCTGTCTAAATCTCCTGGTACAGCCGCCAATCAAGTTAAGGATGTTATTGGACTAATTGGTTGTTAGGACACTCTTGCTCAATTGTGATGCACAGCTGAAAAACATTCTACTAATAAGTGAGTATAAAAGGGAGAACAACATTCTAGGTTAGTTTAGTATCTGAAGATCAGCAGTTGATGGCTTGCTGACCGGCTCACAATGACCAGAAAGAAACAACTTTCTTTAGAGACCCGTCAGTCCATTGTTGTGTTAAGGAAGAAGATACTCCATTAAAACAAGAACATTTCACTGTGATCCCAAATTTTTGAGCGGTAGTGTAAATGACCCTGGTCCAAACCGTCATGTGTGTAGACTCCCTAAAACTGAGACGTGGTACCTGTAGAAGAGGAAGTGGACGGGTACAGTGCTGAGGTGCCAGACGGCGTGGGCGTCCAGCACCCAGAAGAGGGGCGGGAAGTCGAGGAGCTCCAGCAGGGCCAGGCCGTGCAGCAGCACCACCACCACTCCACACTTCCACCAGTACGGCAGCGTCCTCCGGTTCTGCCAACACCAGCCCAGCCACCACAGCAGGTTTATCATGCCTGGAGAGAACAGACACAGTAAGACCATGTACCTCGTCCACTTCAACACCAGAAATATTGAGACGCGGCAGATAAATATAGGAGCGTCCACTCACTTTCTTAGAAAGACCTACACTGGACTTTCTTTCACTGACCACCTTATCAGACACACCAATGTACAGGTGTGAGATTGCATTGACTGTTGATGGACTGTACTCTACCTGTTGCTGCAGAGTTTATCAGCTGCCCTGACCACAAGGTGGGGCTGCTGTCCAGGCTGGTGGACCACTCTCAGTATAGCAGTGCTGCCGTTGAAAGTGGTCCACCAAACAAATACAACTAGATGAATAAACGACAAGTGGAGGAGTGTGGGTCAGTGCGTTTGGGGGTCTGCGCTGAGTGTGCAGTTTGGATGCTGTGGGTCTTACGTAACCATAATGTTTGGGAATGTTCAAAAATGAATGGGACTCTATGGGGGGAAAAAGAGGGATGGAACAAAATGGACAAACAGACGAGTGGGATCAAACTAACACTGCAGTCGTGGTCGGGGGTCTTCCCCGAGTCAGCGCATGAAAAACGGTGTCTATTGGTCGAGCACCAGCTCAGTAGATTGGCATGCACTTTTCCATTCTCTTTATTCTGGAATTCACTGCAAGAAACTCTAAAACTCAGCTCGCTGGGGTCACTAAATCATTTTAAACTTTTAATTTTAGTAAACTTTTTAGTTTTATTTTTTATTTTTTCTGTCCTTTTATCTATCCAATTTTGGTCTTTACATTTTGTTTTATTTTCATCATTTACTTTCTTCATTTTTTTAATTTATATTTAATTTATTTGTATTTAATTTACTCATTTCATTATTTCATATTTTTAGCTTGTCCACTTAAATTTTTATTTTGAATAATTTATTTCTTAAGTAAATTTTTCTAATATTTTTATCATTTAATTCTTATGTTTTACTTTCTTTATTTTAGCTTTCTTGATTAAATATCAAGAGGGGGGGATGGATGGATGGATGGATGGATGGATTGATGGATTGATGGATTGATGGATTGATGGATTGATTGATTGATTGATTGATTGATTGATCGATCGATTCTCTATGGGGAAATAAAATCTGGAAACAATCCGTGTATCCGAATCACACAATCACACCAAACAATCTGGATTCAGAAGTTGATATTTTGAAAACTGTCAAGTACGGCTGTGGTCAGATGAAGAACTAGGTTATGACAACATGTACTTAATACTACTTAAGAAAACTTTACATCAACAAAAACTGTTAATCATGACTTTAAGACCATCATCGTAACATTTCAATTTAAACATGTCAGCGGATTAACTCTAATTTTCACCCGGAATAAAAACATTCCCAATTCCTGAAAATAGTTGTGAAAAGGCAGATGCCTCAGAAATGAACAGTGGAGGTGTAGAGTGAAAAGACTTACCAGTTTAAAGCTCATTATCTTAACCACATTGTCTACTAAGAGGATTAGGCTGGGCTTACAAACTTTAAAACAATGAGCAGAGCGCCAACAGCTCCACAGTACTTACAGATAAACGTCAAAGAGTCAGACCGTCACGTCTGCGTATCGTTTCATTTATAAAAGGCTTTTAAAATTATTTTATTATTCAGCAAGGGACGCTGTGTAAATAAAGAAAAATTTGATGTGCAAATCAATTAAAGCTAATTTTCTGTACTTCTGGTAACTATTCTTGCTTGATGCAAGATTTTAACTGCTCAACAGTTCCAGGTCTTTGTCCCTGTGGTGACCCCCTCTTAATCTTTACTTCTGAAAGACTCGTCTCTCTGAGATGCCCTTCTGATGCCCGGTCATGTTACTGGCCTGTTGCCAATGAACCTAATTAGTTGCAAGATGTTCCGACAGGTGTTTTTTATCTTTACCAGATTTTAATATCCCAACTTTTTTTTACTGGCATAAAGAACAATATGGGCATATATTTTCATGTACAGCACTATCCAGCATTCCTCCTGGACTAACTAAAGCCCTATCCAGCGTTCCTCCTGGACTAACTGAAGCATTATCCAGCGTTCCTCCTGGACTAACTGAAGCCCTATCCAGCATTCCTCCTGGACTAACTAAAGCCCTATCCAGCGTTCCTCCTGGACTAACTAAAGCCCTATCCAGCGTTCCTCCTGGACTAACTAAAGCCCTATCCAGCGTTCCTCCTGGACTAACTGAAGCCCTATCCAGCGTTCCTCCTGGACTAACTAAAGCCCTATCCAGCGTTCCTCTTGGACTAACTAAAGCCCTATCCAGCGTTCCTCCTGGACTAACTGAAGCATTATCCAAAGCATTATCCAGCGTTTCTCCTGGACTGACTAAAGCCCTATCCAAAGTTCCTGTGGTGAGAAGATTTAAAAGTCTCCTTGCTGGAGTAGTTAGAACCCTAGCCAGTGTTCTCTCCTGGATTAACTAAAGCACTATCCAGCATTCCCCCTGGACTAGCTAAAGCACAATCCAGCGTTCCTCCTGGACTAACTAACTAAAGCACTATCCAGCGTTCCTCCTGTGGTGAGAAGATTTAGAAGTCTCCTTGCTAGAGTACTTAGAGCACTAGGCAGTGTTCTTCTCTCCTGGACTAACTAAAGCGCTATCCAGCATTCCTCCTAGACTAACTAAAGCACTATCCAGCGTTCCTCCTAGACTAACTAAAGCACTATCCAGCGTTCCTCCTGGACTAACTAACTAAGACACTATCCAGCATTCCTCCTAGACTAACTAACTAAAGCAATATCCAGTGTTCCTCATTGACTAACTAAAGCGCTATCCAGCGTTCCTCCTGGACTAACTAAAGCACTATCTAGCATACCTCCTGGACTAACTAACTAAAGCACTATCTAGCATACCTCCTGGACTAACTAACTAAAGCACTATCCAGCGTTCCTCTTGTGGTGAGAAGATTTAGAAGTCTCCTTGCTGGAGTAGTTAGAGCACTAGGCAGTGTTCTTCTCTCCTGGACTAACTAAAGCACTATCCAGAATTCCCCCTGGACTAACTAAATCACCACCAGCGTTTTTCCTTGACTACCTAAAGCGCTATCCAGCATTCCTCCTAGACTAACTAAAGCACTATCCAGCAATTCTCCTAGACTAACTAAAGCACTATCCACTGTTCCTCCTGGACTAACTAACTAAGACACTATCCAGCATTCCTCCTGGACTAAATAACTAAGACACTATCCAGCATTCCTCATAGACTAACTAACTAAAGCAATATCCAGTGTTCCTCCTTGACTAACTAAAGCGCTATCCAGCGTTCCTCCTGGACTAACTAAAGCACTATCTAGCATACCTCCTGGACTAACTAACTAAAGCACTATCTAGCATACCTCCTGGACTAACTAACTAAAGCACTATCCAGCGTTCCTCCTGTGGTGAGAAGATTTAGAAGTCTCTTTGTTGGAGTAGTTAGAGCACTAGTCAGTGTTCTTCATGGACTAGCTGTGGATTTAGAAGTGTCCTTGATGGACTTGGTGGAGTACTAACTGGTGTTTCTCCTGCACTTGGTAGAGTATTAACTGGTGTTCCTCCTGCACTTGGTAGAGTATTAACTGGTGTTCCTCCTGGACTTGGTAGAGTATTAACTGGTGTTCCTCCTGGACTTGGTAGAGTATTAACTGGTGTTTCTCCTGGACTGTGTGGAGTACTACCCATCACTCTTCCTCAACTAGCCAGTATCCCGACACTCACACTGCAAACCTGGTAAACAGAACGCAGCCCAGGAGCACCGCTCCGAGACCAACTCTATTCTTTTAACACACAACAGATGATAAGACTATGTTATGCCTGACAGACAAGCAGATCAGCACAAACTAGGAAAAGAGAAAAAACTGATGAAGAAAGAAAGAAGGTACAGTGTAAACGCGTCAGGCCTCAGAGCCACGCGGCGTCTCAGAACATCTAACCTATAGTGGCGTTGGCCGCCATGTTGTATCCATAGTCGAAGCTGACAAAGGTGAGATAGGAGACGTGGGAGGTGAAGGCCAGGATGAGTAGAACTCCCACCATGCTGGACACCCCCGGCCTCCGCAAACCCAACGTCCTGCAACACATACCCACACAAACCTGTCACTGATGGATCCAATCATACACGTTCACCATGAATGTAGTAACACATACACATACAATATTACATATACTCCAGAGACATTATTATTATTATTATTATTATTATTCAGCCAGTAAGTACAAGTTATTTACTATTCAGCATCAAATTTAAGTAGTACTGGTTACTGTGTCCTTCGCCTTCATTACAGCTTCTACTCTTTTCTGGGGGCAGTTTTGGGGGCCCCAAATTTCTTTGGTTTGTTTGATCTTTTTCATTTTGGAGACTGTTTAATTTTTAATCTCCTCTAAAATATCCATCCACCAATTATCTTCCACTTTAGCCCGCTAGTCGGGGTCACGGGGGGGCTGGAGACAATCCCAGCGTCATCAGGTGAACCATGGACAGGCAGCCAGTCCATCGCATGGCCAACACACACTCATTTACACTCACACCTACAGGCAGTTTAGAGTGACTGATCAACCTAACATACATGTGTTTGGACTGTGGGAGGAAACCGGAGTACCCGGAGATACACACTCAAGCACAGGGAGAACATACACACTCCACACAGAACCACCCGGACCGGGAATCCAACCCAGATCATCTTACTGTGAGGAGGAGAAATTGAATAAATGAAGGGTGGATATTTGAATAGTACTATTTGTATATAAAGTATATCTCAAGATCATATCTATACGATTTTGAAAGCTTATATAAGTGATGGAATGCTGTTTACATGCTTAAGAGTATTAAATAAAGAGTATTTCACTATGTTTCCTATTACTTTACAGCATCGTTTGATCTTATTTACACCTGTAACAAAACCTTGAAGTCTCGAGTTTGTAGATTTATTTCCCTCACCTGACGCAGCACAGGTAGATGGAGTAGAGGATGACCGCTGATGCACAGAAATAGTCCATCTTCTGCAAAACGACAACAGAAAATATAGCAGTCAGATATTATTTCTGGGTTATGAATGCCAAGTATCTGCACTTGGACATAGACTCTTATTATGAACTCTTATTATTTTAATAATATTCCTGGCGAGGCCTCCAGTACCTCAGTTAGATACGTATCTCTAGTGTGGAACACTGTAGACCAGAACCAGGCATTCAGGGACACCTACAGGAGAAAAATAGACAAAAGTTCTATTGATTATTAACATTTACCTGATTACAATATAATGCAGGTACTACGTAACGTCACAGGGTTCAAATAATTAAGTACAATTAAGTGAGTTGTACATGACTCTAAAACATTAACATGTAGAATTAATTTATTAGAAAATTATTTTTAATTAGTTTGCAGAATGTAGGTGTAACTGCATTTCTAAAAAGAATGATGTTTAAATAAAACGAATGTAAAAAAAAAAGTAGCATTAAATTTTTAGGAAAATTAATATCCAGTATTGTTATTAAAAAATAAAAATAAAATAAATTAAAAACAGAATAACAGTATTACAAAATAATACTCAGAGGTGTAGAATATATTATGTTATATATATTATATATATATAATTTAATTAAATAATTAAATTATATGCGAGTTGTACATGACTAAAACATTAACATGTAGAATTAATATATAAGAAAATTAATTTTAATTAGTTTGCAGAATGTATGTGTAACTGCATTTATAAACAGAATGATGTTTAAATAAAACAAATATAAAAAAATATCCAGCATTAAGTTATTCGTAAACAGAGAGAATACGAATTAAAAACAGAATAACATTATTATACAACAATACTCAGAGGTGTAGAATATATATATATATATATATATATATATATATATATATATATATTTTTTTTTTTTTTTTGGGGGGGAATTTCTATTTAAATATATAGATGTTAGATCGTGAATTACTTTTGAATAATATCAGAAATACATTTGTATGTTTAGAATTAAGTTCTAAGTTCTAATAACTTTAAGACCCAAATTTAAGTTCTAATAAAAGTTTAGATTGTGGACACATGTTTGAATAAAATTTAACCCTGCAATTAACATCTGAATATCTGAATCTGAAAATTAATATCTGACTTTCTAATTAAATATGTATCAAGAACATCAATATTTAAAATGATGTCTTAATAAAACTCAGAAATAAGTAACAATAAAATGTATGTTTAGAATTAAGTAATAACAAATTCAATTAATAATCAATTAATAATTAACCAAATTGATATCCATTATAAATCATTATAGAATAGACATGATATAGAATTATGTTTTAATAATGTTAGTATTAGTAACATCCTATAATTAGGTTTTAATAAAGTTAATATCCAGAATGAAAACAAATGAAACGGAATATCCTACATGTTTTAGTAAAATTAATCATAAAGTTATAATTAATGAATATCCTATATTAATAAACATATACACACGTTAACATACATTAACAATTTAGTAATTTAATAAGTGATTCCAGACTTTTGAACTGAATTCTGCTTCTCACACACAGACACAGGCCGGGGTCTCACCAGTGAGAAGGCGGTGATGGTGTGGTACATGGGGCTCTGGCGGGGGACGGCGCTGCGGTAGCGGAGCAGCATGAGCAGGCAGGCCAGGCCGTTTAGCAGAGACGCCAGTGCCGAAGCCGGTTCCTCAAAACACAGGAAGCGCGCAAACGGCCACTAAACACAGAAGAATGGACGAAGACAGAGAGAGACGTAAGAACTGTTCACTGATCAGTGAAGAAACCGCTCAGCAGAGACTTCCAAATATAGCCGGTCAGACGTGCAGCTCATTCAAGAAGCACTCCAGACTGAAACACTCCATATAACTGAATGGGCAGAGCTAAACTGACTAAATGTTTTTTATATATATATATATATATATATATATATATATATATAGGATCACTTTAGAATTTCATTACATGCAATTCACAAACAATATTGTCCATTTCACAATTAATGTAAGTGTATCAGATGATTTTTAAAGAATAAAAATGTTTGTATTAAAGTCTATTTTTCTATAGAGGCTTATTTTACATATAGTCTATTATCAGCAATTCTCAGTCCTCTGTCTAAATCTCCTGGTACGACCACCAATCCAAGTTAAGGATGTTATTGGACTAATTGGTTGTTAGGACACTCTTGTTCAATTGTGATCACAGCTGAAAAACATTCTACTAATAAGTGAGTATAAAAGGGAACAACATTCTAGGTTAGTTGCTGCCCAATGAAAAAAATGTATCTCCAAAATAGTAACTTTACAGGAGAGAACAAAAACTTTCTTCAGTTTCAATGCAAGTTAATGGAACCAGAATGTTTTCCAAGCCCACAATGTGCACGTCAGCTGCTGCGTTTGATTGATGGAGAAAAATAGAAATCAACAAAAATGGAGATACACATTATTCATTGGACAGTGATGATATGGTGAATGTTTTGACCTCACAAGACACTATGAAATGTTGCTCAACCTTTATTTGTTTCCTAAAGCTTTGCCACTAACCTTGCCGTGGAACTGGGGAACTCTGTAGCCTTCGGCCTGGTACAGCCCCACTGTGGTCCACATGCATTGGTACCGGCAATCATCACGACACGTCCAGCCTGTAAGAACAATCAGCTTTGGTCAGATTCAATTTTAATAACGGGTTTGTGCTGGCTACGATGTGTGCCTGTATAAGGTTGCCTCTTAAACCCCAAATACTAAACTGAACATTATATAAAATAAATAAAAAAACATTTTATTTTTAATTTACAGTCAAATTTGCTTCTAAGTGTAGCATGCTATCAAAGGTTTCAGTATTTAATAGGGCCGTGTATGGGCAAGAACCTGGCGATACAATATGTATCGTGATACAGCGGTCACGATTCAACATATCACAATATATTCAGATTTTTCAAATCCTACTATTAAAACACACCACTGTATGAACAGGTTTGCCAATGCTTACAACAGCATTGCGCCCTTGTGCTGCTTGTTAATGTTGGAGTGGAGCTGAAAATGGATTACAACACTGCTATCTAGTGGTCAGAGGTTTTAACACAACACACAATGATTCACTGTCTGGCATGAATCTGTGTATCGATACTGTGTTTTTGAGATACAGTATCACAAAACATAATATCCCAATATTCAATATTTTAATATTTTCTTACACTCCTAGTATTGAGTTCACATGAATACCATTATATACACATTGTATAATCAGTTAAAATTATATTTTTTAAATATGCATATTTACACTTTTTATTGTTAAAAAGTGTAAGTACACCTTTATCAGAAATGGAATTCGTTCCCCAGCCACCTGTAAGATCTACAGATACAGCACTCAAGCACTTGGGCTGAAGTTGATGTTGGACATGCCCGTCAAGAAAAACAAGAAATTCAGCCTCAGCGAGGCGGCACCATACACACACCGAGAAAAACCCAACTGGCCCAATGTTCCACTTCAACCCAGGTGTAGTTGATGTAGAAGACCTGTTTACTTCAGAACTGGAGCTGTGAAGCTAACGTTGCTAACAAACACTAGAAACCAATAGTCATCCAAATAGCCCAACTTGTTTCTGTAAAACAAATCAACAAAAACACCAACAGAACTTCTAGGAGTTCAAACGAGGGGTGTAAGTAAATCTAGAAAACATTAAATATCCCAACATTATGTTTGATCCTGTATTGATTCTCAAACAGTTGACAATCAAAGATTTGGGGATACTTTTTATGATGTGTTTTAACCCCTGACTACTAGACTACAGTGTTCAAAGCCAACATCAGCAAATTTATGCATATAGTGGTGTGTTTTTATACTACATTATTGTTATCTGTGTATTGATACTGTGTTTTTGAGAATCGATACAGTATCACCAAACATAACATTACGATATTTCAATATTTTCAATATTTTCCTACAGCCGCTGGGCGATATGGGAAAAAATCTTATCATGACATTTTTTTTTCATATCAGTCGATATCGATATATCACAATATAAATCAAATCACTTTTCCTTTTTATATTAAGAGAGAAGTGAAAATATACAAATTTTGTTAAATTGTGCTTATTTTCTATCAGAAGTGTACTATAATGTACCATAGACTATAGAATATTACTGTATTTCAAATAATTTCTACACAAATACATATATATACATACATACACGCACATACATACATACATTTTATATATATATATATATATATATATATATATATATATTAAGGAAACGTTACTTCATGATAATTATTGTTATTGTTTTTACTGCAGCAGGACAGTCATGCTAATGTTTTTGTTCTTAATAAAGCAGCACAAAGATGCTCATTGTTTGTGTGAACAAGATTCAAATAAAAAAGATGTAAAATAAAAAGATATATGCGACAGTATGAGACTAAGATTACTCATGTTTTCTGTTAAATAAACACATTTAAGTAAACACATTTTATTACAATTTAGAAAAAAGGTATCGAAAAATTTTGGTATCGGTATCGAGTTCAAAGTATCGTATCGGTATGGGTATCGGCCCTTATCACTACTGTGAACCATTCTCAGTGGAGTTTCTCTTCAGAAAGGGGCGTGAGCGTCCGCATTCGGCCTGATAAAACACTGAAACTCTTTTCCAAGCAAACAGACCAGTTTTAACTACAACACCCCCCCCCCCAACCCCCACCCCCCGCCCAAAAGGGCTTTCAAAAGCATCTGAAAAGAGCCCCCATCAGTGCCCCCCACCTTGTTTGGCCACCTCACCTGGCTTTATTGTTTGTCAGTGTTTCCTGCTTCAGCTCTGCCGTCCGCTTGCACTGCACTGACCACACTGACCATCAGCTATTACATGCGTCAGGTGTGTTGGAGTGGCTACCGTTTACATCGTATACAAGTGTCATGATGAGTGGACCAATAGAAGTGTTCCACAGTAGCTTGTTAAACATTTCGGTTCCATTGACTTCCATAGAAAATAAAGAAAGTTTATGGCCATTTTGGAAATACTTGTTTTCTTTAGACTGCAACGATATATATTTTCTAAGGCTGTGTATAGGTAAGAACTAGAGATGGACCAATCAGCATTATTAAGGGCTGATTCCGATCGCCAATCACCTTTCAGCATGATCGGCCGATAGCCAATACCGATCGAGGGCGGGGCTACATATAGTTATTAGCGCAAGCAAGTCATGAAACATGGTCTAAACTGGTTTATTACTATTTTTAACGAGCTCATGTGAAACAGAATAATATTTTCAACTAAATTAATAGTAAATAAACAAGGTAAATCAAACAAATATCCCCAATACTGCAATCATTACATTTAGACCCTTAATTTAAAACTAAAAAAGTTAATTAAATAAATACAGTAAAAACTGCAGTCATTAAACACAGACTCTGTTATTTTAAACTAAATCTGTAATCATTAAATGTAGAATATTGAATTGTTGCTGCTGTTCTGTTTGTACCGGTCAGATCTGGTCTGTATGGTTATTAGTTTGTGTTAGCTGTGTGTGCTAGCCCTGCTGTTTACTGGTACTCACTGTATTCAGATGTGTGCAGTGTCGTATCAGATTAATAGTTAAATGTCTTTGTTTTGGTTCCTCAACGAGACTCGCAGATTTTACTGATTTAAAAACGTTCGGGATGAGTCTGTATCACGTACGGTAAACAACTGCAGACGGACGACATGCTTTCCTTGCAAGGCCGCTGCTTTAGTCAGTCTGTTGAAAAATTAAAGATTTCCACCTAGTGGTTCAGATAGGAATTGCAGGAAGCTGGCCTGAGGGGGGTTTCAATGAGATCTCCTCTTCCTGGATGAAACATTAGCTGTAAATACAGAAATTAGGCTCATTTGTTTTACGCCATCGATCGGCCAATCACATATTTTCATTAAAAATCGGCCGATACCGATACATAGCCGATCGATCCTTCCATCTCTAGTAAGAACCTGTCGATACAATACGTATCGTGATACAGCGGTCACGATTCAATATGTTGCGATATATTGCGATTATTATAAGCAAACTAATATATTGAGATTTTTTAAAATCATACTATTAAAACACACCACTGTATGAACAGGTTTATCAATGCTTACAATAGCATTGCGCCCTTGTGCTGCTTGTTAATGTTGGAGTGGAGCTGAAAATGGATTACAACACTGCCATCTAGTGGTCAGAGGTTTAAATACAACACACAATGATTCACGGCCTGCCAAGAATATTTGCATGTTAACTGTTAATGATTAATCAATACTGTGTTTTGGAGAATCGATAGCAAATCACTGAACATAATATCGCAATATTCAATGTTTCGATATTTTCTTTAGAGCGTTAACCACAGGCTGCAGTGGTAGAAGTCTGCTAGCCGCATTCTGATTGGCTGGTCGCACTTGCAAGGAAAAACAAGTATCGCCACAATAATAACTTAACAAGAGAGAACAACAACTTGTAATGTAGGTTGATGGAATGAGGCTTCACCTATAGGAGATTTGGAGCGTTTCTATTGGTCAGTTCAAAGATATAAAGAGTTGCTGTCGTGTTTAAATGATATAAAAAGAATAAAAACTAACAGAAATTGAGACGTTTTTCTTTGGATGGAGATGATATGTATTGTTTTCGCTGTACAGTTTAATGTTGTTCCCACTCCAACATCTAATACAGCCAGGTGAGGTGGCCAAACAAGGTGGGGGGCACTGATGGGGGGTCTTTTCAGATGCGTTTGAAAGCCCTTTTGATGGGGGGCGGGAGATGTTGCAGTTAAAACTGGTCCGTTTGCTTGGAAAAGAGTTTCAGTGATCATCAGGCCGAATGCAGACGCTCACACCCCTTTCTGAAGGGGAACTCCACCATTTTTTTCAAAATCTCCCAAGTAATCTCAGGCACAGATTTCCAAAGGGTCTGTTTATGACTTCTCTTTTTATATCTCCTTTTATACATCATGCCAAGCAGCTGGCTTGTGATTGGTCGATTTGGTGGTTCTTGTTTACGTTAAGGTCAGATTTAATACATAAACAAAAACATTTAGTTGATCGTCCATATTTGAAAATTAGGCCACAAACAGCAGCCCATTCTGAATTCACCGTTTCTGTGACGCAATAAAAACCAATTACAGTTTAGCCCCGCCCATCGCGCTCAGGTCTCAAGCAATGAAACTCGGGATCTGGTACAAGCAGCCAATCAGAACTGAGCTCATTTACATAGAACAGTCTGCAGTAACAGCAGCAGCAGCCTGTTGAATTCCAAGCGCTTGAAAAATTGGTTATGTAAAGATGAATTATGGTGGGCTAACTGGGGGAGGGGGCGATAAAACAAGGTCCGAGCAAATGTAGGACACGAGCCCTTTAATAAACAAAACAAAATAAGCCACAGAGTAAATTCAATTATTCAACATTTACACAATCAAGCCTTCCAGCCACCCCCTCACCTGTGAGCGCCATGTACGGAGGCTGTGCGGACTGGAAGCCCCTCAGTCTGGCTCCAGTGCAGTTGGTTCGGCTGCACTGCTTCACGCAGTCCCGGTACACCGGCTCCTTGTCGCCCTGCGAGGCGCCGCCGGGGCCCGCCAGCAGCAGCACCAGCGCCGCGGCCGCCACGGCCCACAGTCCCGGAGCCATGCTGGAGCAGCAGCTGCTGCTGCCGGAGCTGTCAGGCCTCTCTGAACTACAAGGCACGGCGAGACGAATATCTGTCCTTTCAAGCCATTGGAGCGCAAAACGACTCAGACGGGCGCTTACCGGCTCATAGAGTCCGCGCTTCGGTACTGAACGGGGGCGGCAGGTGCAGATGTGCGTGTTTATTTCGCCTTTATTCGCGACTCCGGTCCCCTACACAAACAGCAGGACCGAGATAGTCAGAGAGTGACGAGCGGAGCGAGATGGATCACTCCGCTTCAAAACCAAACACCCGGAAGTGCGCTCTCTCTCTCTCTCTCTCTCTCTCTCTCTCTCTCTCTCTTTCTTACTCTATTAGGACGTTTTTACGCCCCCCGGGGCTACAAGGGACCCCATAAGTTTGTACCTTTTATTTATTTATCTTAATATCGCCAGAAAATTAATATGTAAGAACTGAGTCGCCTTAACAAATTAAACCAAAGTTTATTTTTTCACTTCCACAATAATGAATAAGTATAAATATCTGAAATATTAAGAATATATGTATATTATAGAAGTAAGAGTAACTTCATACCAATAAAAGTATGAAGTGACCATAAAAAATATGTATATTCTGAGATAATAATAATATTAATATTAAGATAATATTAAAATAATAATAATAATAAGAAGAAGAAGAAGCAGAAAAAATTGAATTAAAAAATACATAGGAATATCATCACAATATCTCTCACAAAAAATGTTGACTTGATAATTTTTATATATGAACACAGCAGCTGCTCTTTATATCCTGTAAACGTTTTATTTAAAAAAAGGGACCAATAGAAATGCTCCAAAATCACCTGGATTAACTTACATAGAACTTAAGAATGTTTTGTTCTCATATTTCAGACCATAAATAATAATAAAAAAAACAACACTGTAATATAACAATATTTCTTATTTTTATTCGCGCCTCTATGGAATTTCTAAGGGGGCCAAATGTTGTAAAAGATGGTGTAACTTACAGAAGAGACCCCCAAATTAAAATCTTAAAGCCCACAATAACAAGACTTATAAAACTATAAAAACTATGTAAACTATATAAACAAATGTCGAGCATTGCTGCATCTAAAGTTTAATGTCTCTCTTTTTAAAGGTGCCACAGAATGCATTTATTATGGTTGCGCATTCCAAAGCTGTGTAAGACGTAGTTAAGAGAACAATTAATATTTGATTAAGAAGTAAAATCAAATAAATACATAATAATAAATCAAACATTATACAACATGATACAGCATTGACATCAATAAGAAACTTCTATATTACCAGTATGCATGTGAGGTGTTAAGTTACCACTAGATGGCACTGTTGCAGATACATACTGTAAGAAGGCACATACAAAGTTAGTACAAACAATTTTAATACAATAGTTCAATGATTTGGAATTTCAGAGAAGTCATAAGGTAGTTCAATTTTCTTTTGATCATAACTTATTTATCTTCTGTTGACAAGATAAGTTGTGATCTCAAGAAAACCTGAAAAATAAGTCATGACCTCATGGCCTTAAAGTCACAGAACTCACAAAATTAAATAATAAAAATCTTATGGTCCTAAAATTATGTGTTAAGTTCAACTTCCAGCAAAGCTTGAATGTGAAATACAAGATATAATAAATATGACAAAAAAACCCACTAAACTTAAAATCCACTCAGATCAGACCAATCTGAGAACTGTGTGGGCGTGGCTACTGAGCTGTTTGATTGACAGATCTCTGCCCAACCCTCCTAGTCATCTCCGTCCCTCACACTGAGTTAAAAGCATCATCCAGCTTTTATGTGACCAGAGTGGAGGAAAAAGAACTCCGTCCACCTTTTAACTGATTAATAAATAGCAATAAATATTCCAAGACCGCTTCCTATTTATCACATTACATCAAAACCATGACCACTAAATACAAACAAGTCAAAATAATTTAACTTGTTTCTAGATTTTGTTTCTTGTTTCTAACTACCTGCGCAGGGTTTTTCTTTTGTTTGGGAATAATTAAAACCCAAGAAAACATTCCTGTATCTTCATCATCTACTGACTGCTGATTGGTTTGCATTACTGCTACTGAGTGTTGACTGCTTAGTATTACCTCTAATAAGTACTGATTGGTTTTTGCAGTAATGCTACTGAGTACTGATTGGTTGACAATACTGCTACTAAGTGCTGATTGAATAACATTACTGCTACTGAGTGTTGACTGGTTAGTATTACCTCTATTAAGTACTGATTGGTTTGCAGTATTGCTACTGAGTACTGACAGTTGACAATACTGCTACTAAGTGCTGATTGAATAACATTACTGCTACTGAGTGTTGACTGGTTAGTATTACCTCTATTAAGTACTGATTGGTTTGCATTACTGCTACTGAGTGTTGACTGGTTAGTATTACCTCTATTAAGTACTGATTGGTTTGCAGTATTGCTACTGAGTACTGACTGGTTGACAGTCCTGCTACTAAGTGCTGATTGAATAACATTACTGCTACTGAGTGTTGACTGGTTAGTATTACCTTTATTAAGTACTGATTGGTTTGCATTACTGCTACTGAGTGTTGACTGCTTAGTATTACCTCTATTAAGTACTGATTGGTTTGCATTACTGCTACTGAGTGTTGACTGGTTAGTATTACCTCTATTAAGTACTGATTGGTTTGCATTACTGCTACTGAGTGTTGACTGGTTAGTATTACCTCTATTAAGTACTGATTGGTTTGCAGTATTGCTACTAAGTGCTGATTGAATAACATTACTGCTACTGAGTGTTGACTGGTTAGTATTACCTCTATTAAGTACTGATTGGTTTTTGCAGTATTGCTACTGAGTACTGACTGGTTGACAGTCCTGCTACTAAGTGCTGATTGAATAACATTACTGCTACTGAGTGTTGACTGGTTAGTATTACCTTTATTAAGTACTGATTGGTTTGCATTACTGCTACTGAGTGTTGACTGCTTAGTATTACCTCTATTAAGTACTGATTGGTTTGCAGTATTGCTACTGAGTACTGACTGGTTGACAATACTAAGTGCTACTAAGTGCTGATTGAATAACATTACTGCTACTGAGTGTTGACTGCTTAGTATTACCTCTATTAAGTACTGATTGGTTTGCTGTATTGCTACTGAGTACTGATTGGTTGACAATACTGCTACTAAGTGCTGATTGAATAACATTACTGCTACTGAGTGTTGACTGGTTGGTATCAACTCTATTAAGTACTGATCCGTTTGCATGACTGCTACTGGGTGCTAATTGTTTTGCAATACTGCTTTAATACGGATTGTTAGCATTACTTATGGGTTCTGATTAATTAGCATTAGTGGGAGCTGATTGGTTAGCACTGTTGCTACTGAGCACTGACTGGTTAGAATTACTGCTACTTGGTACTGATTGGTTAGAATTACTGCTACTGAACGCTTAATGCTTAGCCTTACTGCTACTGAACGCTGAATGCTTAGCATTACTGCTACTGAACGCTGAATGCTTAGCATTACTGCTACTGAATGCTGATTGGTTAGCATTACTAATACTAAGCGATGATTGGTTAGCATTACTAATACTAAGCGATGATTAGTTAGCATCATCGCTGCTACTGAGCACTGGTTGATTAACACCACCGCTACTGATTGCTTATTGGTTGACAGTCCTGCTACTGAGTGCTACTTGGTTAACATTACTGCTACTGAGTGCTGATTGGTTGGTATTACTGCTATTGAGAACTGACTTGATTGGATGCCATTGCTACTATTGAGTACTGAATGATTATCATTACAGCTACTGAGTGCTGGTTGTTTAAAACTGCTGCTACTAAGTTCTGATTGGTTGGTATTACTACTATTGACTACTATTTCTACTACTACTACTATCAGTACTATTGAGTACTGATTGGTTAACACTGCTGCTGTTGCGTGCTGGTTGGTTGACATCGGTGTTACTGAGTGCTGATTGGTTAGCATTCCACAGCTGTAGTGTCACTGAGACGTCCCCGCTGTCAGTATATGTGCTCCTATCTTGTATACTTCTACAACATAAATAACGTATATGGCTCATATATAATAAAGGGCCCTTTATGAAAACGGACGAGGCGTTGTGGCACTGCTGTGACTTCGACTTCTGGCTATTAGGGGTCCTAGGAAAGAGCAGGACATACCATTAGAGGGCCCTTGATCACGAGGGGCGCGGGTTGGGGGAGGGTTAATGAGTTACTTAGTCCTTAATCCGTCCTTGGGACCACAGGACACTTTTCTACATCGTCTCAGTCCATCTTAAATGAGCCTTAGTCCCAGAGAATGTGGCGGCGCCTCTGAATGTGTTTATATCTGCTTTCTTCTTTGCCTAGTAGGGCTTTAACAAAATGTGTTCACACAATTCTTTGCAGCACAGTTCCACCTCAGACTGCTGGGATGTGCTGTCCCACTTCTGACACCAATGTTCACCACAGCTAAAACCACGCCCTGGTTTTAGTAGCATTTATAAAATGACACAAAATAATCATGGAATGTGGTTTCTGTCTGTTTAACATTAACAGTAATGGTAGTTTCAGTCTGGATGTGATGTTTAGAGAAACAAAACAAAACAAAATAGAAGTTTTGTGAGATACTGTTAGCTTAGCGTTAGAGCAATTCTTCAACATCTTCATCAACAATGCTATTCACTGATAGTATCTGTGTTTATTTATGTATTTAAAATGTTCAGAATTTATTTTGCATAACCATTTTCCAGCCTCTCTTGGTCCCAGGCTGCTTTTATCATATTGATATATGTAAATGAGCTCTGCTCTGATTGGCTGCCCTATATACCGTCACAGTTAACAAGCACTCTTCATAACTTCAGTATGAGTGGGCGGGGCTTCACTGCAGGTGGATACATGTATATGTAAATGAGCTAGTTCCTTTGACCTCACAGAAGCAAACAATTCATTATATTAATAACAATATATTAATTAATAATCCTAACCTAACCCTATAAAGAGCCCTTTAAATATCACCTTATATTTTTGGAAAATATTGTGTTTTTTAAATTATAACAACAGCAACTGGGTCTTAAAGGGCACATCCTTTAAAGTGGTTTGGTGTGAAATGTGTGGTGGTGAATGGAACCGAACGTCCACCAGGGTCTGCCTCTCTTTATTACAGAGCACGTCACTCCAAATCTATTTAAATTACTTTTGTATTGTAAGACTTGCTGATGATGAAGATGATGGTGCAAGAATTTGGGTGGAATTCCCCTTCATTGCTATCAGTACAGACCGACAGAGAGAGAGAGAGAAAGAGAGAGAGAAAGAGACAGCGACAGCGTCTGCGCGCGAGTGCGCGCGTGCTGTGGGCGGTGCGCGCGCGGCGCTTTAATCCGCGGGGGCGCGCACTTTCCTTCTCCGAGCCTGTGCTCACGGTACGACGATGAGGCGCGCGCTAGGGCAGCTGCGTTCGGTGGGGCTGATCGGGGCTCCTTTCAGCGGGGGGCAGGTGAGAGAGGGGTAAGGTGGAGAGGAGGTTGGGGGTTGGGGGAGAGGGGTGGACCACCGTTGGGCCCTGATAGTAATAGTGTATGTTCTACTCCAGCCCAGAGATGGAGTACAGCTGGGACCAGACCTGATCAGGGCAGCTGGACTGGTGCACAGACTCAGACAGCAGGGTAAGAGAACCAGTGATGGGCTGACTTCATTCCATTCCCAGTCAGGGTGGCAGTAAGTAAGAATATCAGTTATTCATGCTTAAGTAAGAAGATCATTTATGAAATAACAGACTCACAAAAAAGCAAAACGTGATACAGAGTTTCTAGAACTGTAGTTTAAACCAATGATTAAGGGCTACAGAGAATATGGGACTTCTAATGGAAGACCACCAAAACCGTCTCCAGTAGTTAAACAGCACTTCCATCTTTGAAAGAGAGGAGAACGTCAAACTCCACTCTTGCTTCAGATCTGAGAACATCCACATCCATCCTCCCACTGTGAGGAGACCCCTCTATGCCATGGGGTCTGAAAGGATGTGTAGCCCATGCTCAAGAACTCCTCCTCACTGAGAAAAGGAGAGAAAAGCCACTCTCAGAACAATGGGCTGACCACCCCAGAGTCCAGAACCTCAGCATCAACTTTCAAGACTGAACTGTGAGGCTACATAGAGCATTAATCCTGTGATGAGGTTAAAGAGTATACATATTATAATCAGTGGTTGAGGCTTTTCTGTTTTTGAAAGAATTGAAAGAAAGGGTGGACTTCTCCTTCCTTAATACTTTATAATACTGTATATACATAATACACACCACATGAGCTGATTGTTTGAAAGCCTTTATCTGATCAATAAGTGTATGTTCACCAGTAAGAACAGCAGATCTGATTAGAACAGATGTAAACAATCATACATACAATACAAGGTAACATGAATATGTTATTGTGAGAGAAGTAGATCAGATCTTGAGCTCCAGTTTGAAGAACAAAGTTAGGTTCCAGATTTCTCCTGAACGCCCCAGACATTGTATAAATGTGTTCAGTTCCTTCAGCAGCAAATCTTGATTTAGCTTAATGAAGTACTGAGCAGTCAAAGCAGGCATTAGATGAGAACTGTAAATAATAGAGAAGCTTGGAAAGGGTTAAATACACACACTGATGTATGTAAAAGCCCTACTTACTGTATTAATACTGCTTCCCGTCTGGAAAAAAATAGCTTTTTAAATATAATTATGTCCCTAAAACGTTTACCCAGTACCATATGGTTTTCAATGTTCAGTGAAAACCAAGTCAATCAAAATCTATTCTATAGAAGCCTATTGCTCACAGTGGTGGTGAATGGAACCAGACGTCCAAGTTATTCAAAACAGTGGCCAAGGAAAGCTAACCAGTGTTTTACCATCATCAACATTCCATATATAAACTCAGAAGACGTGCGTAGGTTCCCAAGTTGTGTTGTAGTGTAAATAAAATGGCTATAGTTGTGTTGCAGACACGGCGACCTCTGGTTCCATTCACCACCATTCTAAATAAGACTGACTCTCTATGGTGAACCATTCTGAGTGACTTTGTGAAAGCTATGTATTTTAATACAACCGCTCGCTCTGTAACAATAAGTAATCAGTACTGCTCTTACTGTAAGGACTACATGGCTGGAGGTAATATAATATTAGGGTTAATTAATAGCTGGGATGATGTTACGGTTGGAGCAATAGCTCTAGAGTTGGGGTAATGTTAGGGTTGGGGTAACTCTAGGTTTGGTAATCCTGCTGGAAAACAAAGTGGCGCCTGAACGCGGTTAAATATGTGACCAATTCTCTGATTTCTCCCGACGTCTCTGTGCAGTTTAACTGGAGACGGCGGTAAAGTTATGATGAAACTTCATTTGCAGTCTATTCAAAAGCACAATGCAAATGACGAGCAGCTGCAGGCTGCTTCCCACATTCCCAGAGCAGGGAAAAGGTCTCAGGGTTCTACCATTATTTACAGTGTTGGTTAATGGAACCAAGGGGTCACTGTGTCTATAATACAAATACAGGCATTTTATTTACTATACAAAACCACCAGGGAACCTATATGTGTTTACGTGGGAAGTAATATTCTAGTAAAATAGTGCAAAATCTGAATAATGTTAATTTAACAATTTAAAACCCCAGATGTTCGGTTCCTATGGTGGTGGTGCCATTGTGAACAATTCTCACACTGTAAGTTTCTCTAGAACGGAGCAATCACAAATTTGGGAAAATTGGTGGAACTCCAGATTTGGGGTCTGTTGTTACAGCATATACGCATCATTGAAAACTGTCATTGGGATTTATCCTGAATGGAAAACCAGCCTGTCGGCAGAACCATGCGGGCATGTTATTAAGAAGAAGTTTCTGCTGAAATCATTAAAGAAAAGAAAAGTCGGTGGAGCTCATTACCCAAGCTTTCTTCAATCAGCCAGCCGTCGCTCTTATGTGTTTTGTTCAATCCAGATGCTCCAGCTATCAAGCTTGTTACAGTTCAGATCACTCTGAGGTGGTTGCTATCCCAACATGAAGCACTTGCAGGGGCCCAAGCTGCTCTACCTGCTCATGATTACCTATAATGGGCACTAAAATGGCTTTTATAACTTTAAAAACAGCTCGGACTAAAAACCCTTTCGCTTTGAGTGGCCCTGTGTTGCGTTCCAAACTCTACTTGTTGTCCTGCATAGGACCTATTTTAAATGACATTATGTGATTTGAATAGGGTTTTTTTAGGCTAAACACATGCTACTTGTAAGCTAAAGCCCTCAAACTGATGTAAAACATGGCAGCCTCGCCAAAATATCACAGCTGTGGTGAACTGTCAAGTTCCAAAGTCTACATGTTGTCTTACATATAGCATATTTGAACCTCTGTTATCACTACCCTTACAGAAAATAAGTATACTTAAAGTTCATTTTATTAAGTATACTTTATGTAGTTACTATACTAATGTCATTGTACTAGTAATACACTTGTATAGGTACTATTTTAATACTTCTTGGGACTAAATTGGCCCACTTTCTAGTTTTTAAAAGTATACTTTTAAGTACACTTTAATTGTAAGAGTAGTAAACCAAGTTTACAACTAGTTTACATCTTTTGTACTGTAACTACACTAAAAGTAAACTTAAGGGTTTACTGTTAGTTTACTAGCTTGTAAGTTTTCTTTAAGTGAACTTAAAAACATAATACTTATAATTTACTGCTTATATTATTGTTGTACTTTAAAGTATATGACTAGGATTAAGAGTTTTTTTCTACTTAAAATAGAATTTTGACAATGTTTACTTACTCACCAGTGGACACACATAAAATAAATAAGACACACTCAGATTAAGAAACATATTTACATCTTTATAAATCTTTATAAATCAAATTTTAAATCAATATTCTACTGGATGTGTTTTTGTGCAGAGCAAGAAAACTTACTTCTACAAGTACAAGTAAAGGCCAAATATACTTAGACTGTTCTATTCTTGTCAGTATAACCCAATCATACTTAAGTATAACTGTGTTTAGTATATCACTGAGAAGCACATAAAAGGTAAACTGAAAGCATACTCACTTCCTTTTAGTTTAAAAGAAGTAAACTAATGGTACACTTGAATAAACTTCTTTTATTTTAAGGGTATGTGATTCAAATTGAGCTGTTTTACTCAAACTAGTAGGCTACATGTAAGCTAACATCCTCAAGCTGATGTAAAACATGGCGCCTCTCCAAAATACCACACATAAACTAGCAACTTCTCGTCAAAAGTAGTAGTGAAGTTATTTAATCTGTCATAGGCTACAGTTCAGGTAGCTGGAGTTGTAGCTTTTCTTTAAAATAAATGATTGAGCATTCCATTTTGCCATCACCGAAACGATTATAACTGGTGGTGTGCGATCCGATACCAAGTAAATACAGGGCCAGTATCACTGATACTGATACCAATATCAATACTTAGTGGAGAACAAACTGTCATTATTTATCATTATTATTATTATTGCTATTATTAAAGTATGTTTTTTGTATTGTTATTATTTTCATAAACCAAGCAAAGAGTCAACTTTCTTAGTAGCCTGCAGTCATTCCCATCGGCTATTTCATAAATAAAAGGATGTGTAGATGGAAATCTGTAACATTCCAACCCGTTGCCAGATGGATAATAATTGGAGCATCTGTAAACATATGAGCCGGACATTTATAAAGAGAAATAAGGAGAAATAATCGTTAAACTATAGCTGTTGGTAGCGCAAGGCTGCTGAGCCAATGGGAAAATGCTAACCTCCTGTTGCCAAGTTGCTTGCAACTCCACAACGTCATATTTGGTATCATCGATACCAACGTTAGTATTGCTATTGGATCGATACTAGCGTGATGGGATCAATATTTTAGTGTCTGTTTCTCTACATTTAGTACTCTCCAATAGCAACACTAACGTTGGTATCAATGATATTGATATTTGGATCAATCTGCCCTCCCCTAATTATAACACTTTACCAAATGTTTCAGTAGTGACTGTTTCGGTGGTGACAATCGAAGCTCATTTTGTGCACGACCAGCACATGACTAGCTTTAAACACACATAACATCATCATATGTTTCTTTAAAACACAAAAAGTTTAAAGTCTTTGTTTCGGTAGTGAGAATTTGTAATGTTTCACCCAGATTTTCTGACTCTGGGACACATTTCTTTCGAAATGCTGGGACCTAACTGGTCAACACATGGTCATGAGGGACAGGGATGCTCAAAAATGCAGGGCGTGGTTAAAATAAGGCTCCGCTTATAATTAAAACTCTGTGTTTCAGTAATGACACAAGACTCGGGACAGTTCTTATTTTATTTTATAACTTAACCTCATGATAAACGTGCATCTTTTGATCACACAAAATAATACAATGTATTATTACAAAATAAAATCTACAAAATAAATGTATTATTTTCAGAACTGTAGTTCAAAAGTATTTAGACAGCCCCCTCAATGAGTGATTTCTGCTACATTAAGGTCATGTATTGCTGACACAGGCATTTGTTTGTGCACCCTCATCTTATAACCTCCACTGAAAAGCATTTACCAGTAGAATGTGCCTATGTTCACCAGGCCCAATGCCAAGTGTAGGCTAGAGGGGTATAACGTCCCCCATTACTGGGCTGTAGAGCAGTGAATGTGCATTCTCTGGACTTTTGGACCTCCATCCAGTATCTCTGGAATGAGCTGGGGTGATCCAGATCTGATCGTCCAACATCGTTACCTGCTCCTGTGAATGCTGAGTGCAATCAAATCCTCACAGCAATCTTCCAACATGTAATGTAAAGGCTGTTACTGCAGCAGAGGCCCTTCCAACACCATTAATTGCAGAAGAAACGCTGCATGGGAACAGCCAATCAGAGAGAGTTAACATGACGTGATGAGCACTGCAGATGAGATAGAAGGGACAGGAGGGTTTAATTCATGTAACCCGAGGGACATGATGTGATAGGACAGGGCTTCCTGACCTTGTACCACCCACTGTAAAAGCAGTTCTGAGAAACCACGACAGTGAATACACAAACACACCTCCCGTTACGGAGGTGACATTAGTGCGTCGCTCTCCTGGCTGGTGTGTGTACATAATAAGCCAGCAGGAAAGTTCCGCAGGTTCAATCAATAACACAGAGAGTCTCATCAGTGATGTATTGGCCAACGGTCTGTTTATACGTGGGTTATTCTTTTATTTCTAGGTTTCTTGTCACACATTAAGACTTCTGTCTGGTTATTCCTTATCACCCCTGAAACAAATATGCAGCCAAATCTGTATTTAGCTCTGCTGTAGTGCACAAACTAGTTCTCCATTAGCATCTAGACAATCCTTATATTTAAGCTGTGGTAAACCTGCCTGTGGTAGACTGTTGAGCTCCAAAGTCTACATGTTGTCATACATAAAACATATCTGAACCTCAATTATCACTATGTGATTTAAATTGGGTTATTTTACTCAAGCTAGCAGGCTATATACATGCTACATGCAAGCTAACATGCTCAAACTAATGACTACATCCTAAAAATGTCACACATAACCCAGCACTTTGATGTCAAACTTAGTAGTGAAGTTACTTAAAAATCGAGACTGAATCTGAAATTGTTCCAGCTCTGCTGTGGCACACAATCTAGTTCTCCATTAGCATCTAGACAATTCTCATATATAATCTGTGGTAAACCTGCCTGGCTACATGTTGTCGTGCATAAGACATATCTGAACCTCTATTATCACATTTAATTTGATTTAAATTGGGTTATTTTACTCATGCTAGCAGGCTATATACATGCTACATGTAAGCTAACATGCTCAAACTGATGTAAAACATGACAACATCCTAAACATGCCACACATAACCCAGCAATTTGATGTCAAACGTTGTAGTGAAGTTACTTAAAAATCGAGACTGAATCTGAAATTGTTCCAGCTCTAGTTCTCCATTAGCATCTAGACAATTCTTATATTTAAACTGTGCTAATCTCTGGTAGTCTGTTGAGTTCCAAAGTCTACATGTTGTCATGCATATGTCATGAGCCTCTATTATTACTATATGTTATTATTATATATACTATATTATTACTATATGATGTTTACTTAAGCTAGTAGGCTAAATACATGCTACATGTAAGCTATCACTATTAGCAACTAGACAAACCTTATATTTAAGCTGTGGTAACCCATGTGTGGTAAACAGTTGAGCTCCAAAGTCTACATGTTGTCTTGCATAGAACATATTTTAAATTAAGATTATCAAAACCCTTACAGAAAATAAGTTTCCTTAAAGTTCATTTTATTAAGTATACTTTAAGTAGTTACTATACTAATGTCATTGTACTAGTAGTACACTTGTATATGTACTATTTTAATACTTCTTGGGACTAAATTGGCCCACTTTCTAGTTTTTAAAAGTATACTTTTAAGTACACTTGAATTGTAAGAGTAGTAAACCAAGTATACAACTAGTTTACATCTTTTGTACTGTAACTACACTAAAAGTAAACTTAAGGGTTTACTGTTAGTTTACTAGCTTGTAAGTTTTCTTTAAGTGAACTTAACATAATACTTATAATTTACTGCTTATATTATTGTTGTACTTTAAAGTATATGACTAGGTTTAAGAGTTTTTTTCTACTTAAAATAGAACGTTTACAATGTTTACTTACTCACCAGTGGACACACATACAATAAATAAGACACTCTCAGATTAAGAAACATATTTGATCTTTATAAATCTTTATAAATCAAATTTTAAATAAATATTCTACTGGATGTGTTTTTGTGCGGAGCAAGAATACTTACTTCTACTATCTCAATCAAAAGATTAAGTACAAGTAAAGGTTAAATATACTTAGACTATTCTATTCTTGTCAGTATAACCCAAGCATACTTAAGTATAACTGTGTTTAGTATATCACTGAGAAGTACATATAAAGTAAACTGAAAGCATACTCACTTCCTTTTAGTTTAAAAGAAGTAAACTAATAGTACACTTGAATAAACTTCTTTTTTGTAAGGGTAGGTGACTTGAATTGGGTTGTTTTACGTAAGCTAGCAGGCTAAATACATGCTACACATAATTACGCTAACACTCTGACACAACTGATATAAAACTTGATGGTCTCGCCAAAATACCACACATAAACCAACAACTTGATGATAAAAGTAGTAGTTAAGTTACTTAAACCGTTGTAGGCTACAGGTTAGGTAGGTGGAATATAGCTTTTCTTACATACTACATCAGCTGAGTGCTAGCTTAGCATGTATGTATGTGTATGTAGATGCACTTGTAACTCTTAAAATGAAACTTTTAAACTATAATTGTTTAACTTTGAAAAGAAAACATGCATTTAACCATTAATAAATGTAATCTCAGAAACAATATCTGTTTTTTCTCGGCAGGTTTTTGTTGAAGGTGGCTTTGGGTAATAGAGTTAAGTGTTTTTTTAGCCAAGTATGAGGAAATACTCCAAATGTGGTCAATGTCCAGCTAAGCTTATGGTACAGGAACGTTCACATATTCATTCTAATGATTTACGTGAAAAGTATTATAGATTCTTTAGAATATTTACTTTCAAGTGACTTTTTAGCTAACGGGGTTGCACGTTTGTGGTCAGTCACAATCACAATATCTTTGGAAATAAAGAAAAAAAGATGAGGATGAGTGATCTTTGCTCTTTCCTATGATCTTCAGGAAATTCAGGTTATGCAACTTCTGTCTTATGAAATATTTCATAAATTTCCGAGACTTAAACATGTTCAGGTAACAGGGATGTAAACCACTTATAAATGGGATGTTTCAAGCCTAATTATTATATTTTTAGTTATTTATTTGAAGCATAAAGGACACCTGTGATTACATACACGTTCATATTTGTAAATGTAATATCTGTGGGATCCAATCAGCGCACCAATCTTGGAATCCCCGATTAGCATTTGTTTTCTCATAGAAAATGAAATGAATGATACAGAATGTTCTGAGATGTCTTTAGATTATAAAGAGTATGGTTGTCTCTGGCAGGCTGTGAAGTGAAGGATTATGGGAATCTGACATTTGAAGACGTGTCCAGCGATGAGCCCATCGGGAGGACAAAGAGGCCACGGGTTGTTGGGCGAGCCAATCAACAGCTGGCAGACGCTGTGCAGAAGGTGAAGAGCGATGGCCACACCTGTGTGATGCTGGGGGGAGATCACAGGTCTGAACCGTCTGACATTCATTCACTGAACACAGAAATTAGTTATTGTTAATTACTGAGTATCTGCAGTACTTTTTACTTACTGTACTGAAACCTAACTGTGTAATTAGTGAGTATCTGCAGTACTTTATTATTTGCTGTACTGAAACCTGATTGTGTAATTAGTGAATATCTGAAATACTTTTTTACTCACTGTACTAAAACCTGTCTGTGTAATTAGTGAGTATCTGAAATACTTTATTACTCACTGTACTGAAACCTGACTGTGTAATTAGTGAGTATCTGAAATACTTTTTTACTCACTGTACTGAAACCTGTCTGTGTAATTAGTGAGTATCATAAGTACTTTTTTACTTACTGTACTGAAACCTGACTGTGTAATTAGTGAGTATCTGCAGTACTTTATTACTCACTGTACTGAAACCTGACTGTGTAATCAGTGAGTATCTGCAGTACTTTAGTACTCACTGTACTGAAACCTGACTGTGTAATTAGTGAGTATCTGAAATACTTTATTACTCACTGTACTGAAACCTGACTGTGTAATTAGTGAGTATCTGAAATACTTTATTACTCACTGTACTGAAACCTAACTGTGTAATTAGTGTGTATCTGAAATACTTTATTACTCACAGTACTGAAACCTGACTGGGTAATCAGTGAGTATCTGCAGTACTTTATTACTCACTGTACTGAAACCTGACTGTGTAATCAGTGAGTATCTGCAGTACTTTATTACTCACTGTACTGAAACCTGTGTAATCAGTGAGTATCTGCAGTACTTTATTACTCACCGTACTGAAACCTGACTGTGTAATCAGTGAGTATCTGCAGTACTTTATTACTCACTGTACTGAAACCTGACTGTGTAATTAGTGAGTATCTGAAATACTTTATTACTCACTGTACTGAAACCTAACTGTGTAATCAGTGAGTATCTGCAGTACTTTATTACTCACTGTACTGAAACCTGACTGTGTAATTAGTATCTGCAGTACTTTATTACTCACTGTACTGAAACCTGACTGTGTAATTAGTGTGTATCTGAAATACTTTATTACTCACTGTACTGAAACCTGACTGTGTAATTAGTGAGTATCTGAAATACTTTATTACTCACTGTACTGAAACCTGTCTGTGTAATTAGTGAGTATCATAAGTACTTTTTTACTTACTGTACTGAAACCTGACTGTGTAATTAGCGAGTACCTGAAATACTTTATTACTCACTGTACTGAAACGTCTGTGTAATCAGTGAGTATCTGTTTTTTTTTTTTTTTGGCTGGATTTTTATCATCTGGCTGTTTTTTGATATGTTTACATTAACAACATCTTTTTAAACCAAGTAGAATACCATAGCAACTGCCAGCTACCGCCTAGTAACTCCCTGGGATACCATAGCAGCCACCTGTCAACACTCAAGCAACCACTTATTCTTCCCTGAATTCAAATTTAATTAAACATCTACGTACAAACTTCAGTGTGGATCCGACAGGAAATGACAACATGCTTTAATTACTGCTGCCGATAATTTAGTTACATTTTTAATTTAATTCAATTATTTATTCTTTTTTGTTCCCGCAGTTTAGCAATTGGTTCAATCTACGGTCACGCGGCCTGCGGGAGGGAACTGAGCGTGGTGTGGGTGGACGCTCACGCAGACATTAACACACCCCTGACCACCCCAACTGGCAACATCCATGGGCAGCCCATGTCCTACCTCATCCACGAGCTGCACACAAAGGTGAAGAAAACTGATGGAGTGATCTGGAGGAGTTAACAATACCCAACAACAACAAACACAAATACAACATACAACAACACATCAATAAACACAAATACAACAACACATCATCAATAAACACAAATACAACAACACATCAACAATAAACACAAATACAACAACACATCAACAATAAACACAAATAAAACATACAACAACACATCAATAAACACAAATACAACAACACATCAACAATAAACACAAATACAACAACACATCATCAATAAACACAAATACAACAACACATCAACAATAAACACAAATACAACAACACATCAACAATAAACACAAATAAAACATACAACAACACATCAATAAACACAAATACAACACATCAATAAACACAAATACAACAACACATCATCAATAAACACAAATACAACAACACATCAACAATAAACAATACCTCAACAAAACACAACGACACATCAGCAAAAACAACACCTCAACAAAACACAACACATCAACAAAAACAACACCTCAACAAAACACAACACCTCAACAAAACACAACACAAACAAAACACAACACCTCAACAAAACACAACGACACATCAGCAAAAACAACACCTCAACAAAACACAACAACCCATCAACAAAAAACAACAACAACAAACACAATAACACATCGACAACAGCACACAATAACAACACAGGATAACACAACATATCAACAAACATAATACATCTACCACAACAAAAAGCTCGTCTGATGTATGTCCGTTTACATAGAACGTTAATCAATTTAAAGAGGCCCCTGCTGTCACGGGGTGCCCCTGGTGGACCCAACATGTAATAGCAGTCTTAATTTTCTGGGCAGATGATTTGTTTGAATGGAAGACCTACAAATCGAGAAAGTAATGTCG
Organism: Megaleporinus macrocephalus; assembly: GCA_021613375.1. Taxonomy (NCBI): domain Eukaryota; kingdom Metazoa; phylum Chordata; class Actinopteri; order Characiformes; family Anostomidae; genus Megaleporinus; species Megaleporinus macrocephalus. Next base: position 37,311,233 of record CM038715.1, read on the forward strand.
TCTGCAGGTCCAGACTGTTAAGTTACCTGTTTTACTTATTGTTTTCTTTTCTGTCCGGCAGATTCCTGTATTGCCCAACTTCTCGTGGATAAAGCCTTGTATAGCGGCAAAAGATATCGTGTACATCGGACTCAGAGACGTAGACCCAGAGGAGCAGTACGTTACGAGCCAACAACACAAAACCTGCAGTGTGACTTAATAATTAAAGCTGGAGTAGCAGAGTTTGTAGAAACCAGGATAGTTGTTGAAAAAATCCAACCGCACCAGTCCCACCTTCTACCTTCCTCCCTCCAAACACATGCCCACGTATGTGTGGCACGAGTACCCCAACTGTCTAGTGTCAAAACCGACTACGCCACCACTTGGTTTATTCCAAGAGCAAAGAGGAGCTCTGAATGAATACAATTACTCAGAAAAAAATGATTTAATTGTTTTTTTAATAAATATAATACTAAAGGAATACAACAAAATAAACCATCATTATAAAAGATATACAAATATATCTGCAGTCTCCAGAAATCTAGTCTTAGCCTGGGAGTGGAGTAATTATTTAATTGCTAGGACTTCACACAAAAGGAAAATCAAGTGCCCAAAATAAAGAGAAAATAAATAAATAAAATAAATATAGTAATAATTTTACTACGCATCCAACCTTGAGTGAACACTGCACACCAATTCTCCCAGGCTAAGACTAGATTTCTGGAGATATATTTTTATATCTTTTATAATGATGGTTTATTTTGTTGTACTCCTTTAGTATTATATTTATTAAAAAAACAATGAAATTATTTTTATTATGAGTCAGTCAATATTGAAACTGCTAATAAAGAACATCTTTTCTAATGAAGTAATCTGTGTTATTGTATTCATTTAGAGCTTCTCTTCGCTCTTGGAATAAACCAAGTGGTGGTGTAGTCGGTTTTGACACTAGATAGTTGGGGTACTCGTGCCACATATGGCTTGACTGGTCACACTGACTCCTCCACCACCCGAACACCACACTCTGGTTTTCCCAAAATATTCCTTCTGGCTTTATCCTTTACTGCATCAAGCTGTTTAGCATTGCCAGCGGTTAGAAGTTGCTATTCTTCCAACTTGCAGCGGCACTTGCATTCATCTGTATCTGCACACGTGTGTTCAGCCTGCATGTATGCACAAATGAAAACATGTGCGTAGGGAGGGAGGTAGGTAGGTAGATAGGTGGACAAGTAGGTAAGCCCTCCAATCCTTGGGGTATTTACAGACCTGTGGCCATCGCTGTCCAAAGAACAACAAGCATCTCCCAAAACTTTCCAGGAGAGGCCAAAAAAGGTCTTTACTTTCTATGTAAGTCAATGGAACCAGAATTTTCCAAGCGATTTTGAAGCATTTCTATTGGTCCATTCATTATGAAATTTTCATGAACCTTCAACATCGGCTTTCACGTTCAAATGCTGCAGAAAAATAAAAACTGAGCAAAATGGAGAAATGGTTCTTCTTTGGACGGTGACGATCTCCTTGGGTTGCTCCAAAAAAGTGTTTGCAAGCCAAACCGCCTACTCCATCTTTAACATGCTGTATTATTTGCATAAGTTTTCCTAAAATAATGTTCTGAACTAGCTCGAGTACTGAGATCATCCCGAATAATCTCCTTCATTCCAGTTACATTTTGAAACATCTTGGAATCAAGACCTTCTCCACGGCGGAGGTGGATCGACTTGGGATTGCCAAAGTTATGGAGCAGACATGCGATCACATCTTTTCAAAGTAAGTATTGTGGGATCAGTAGATAAGACCCCGTAACTCAGGGTCTATTAAGCATCGTATATATTTACTGCTACTTTGAATATATTCAGATGAAACGATGCCCTGTTCTGCAATTCCCATGTTCTGAAATACGCTGCATCACCAAAAAGGGTGAAGAAGCCCATCCACCTCAGTTATGATGTGGACGCTCTGGACCCGTCCGTGGCTCCTGCGACTGGGACGCCTGTGGTTGGAGGTCTGACGTACAGAGAGGGGGTTTACATCACAGAGCACATCTGTCAAACGGGTAAACTAAATCAAATGTCCTCAGTAATGAAATACACTACTGGTCAAACATTTTAGATTCACTACCAGTCAAACGTTTTAGTACACTACCAGTCAAACCTTTTAGTACACTACCAGTCAAACGTTTTAGATACACTACCAGCCAAACGTTTTAGATACACTACCAGCCAAACGTTTTAGATACACTACCAGCCAAACGTTTTAGATACATTACCAGCCAAACGTTTTAGATACACTACCAGCCAAACGTTTTAGATACACTACCAGCCAAACGTTTTAGATACATTACCAGCCAAACGTTTTAGATACCAGTCAAACATTTTAGATATACTACCAGTCAAACGTTTTAGATACACTACCAGCCAAACATTTTAGATATACTACCAGTCAAACGTTTTAGTACACTACCAGTCAAACGTTTTAGTACACTACCAGTCAAACATTTTAGATATACTACCAGTCAAACGTTTTAGATACACTACCAGCCAAACATTTTAGATATACTACCAGTCAAACGTTTTAGTACACTACCAGTCAAACGTTTTAGTACACTACCAGTCAAACATTTTAGATATACTACCAGTCAAACGTTTTAGATACACTACCAGCCAAACATTTTAGATACACTACCAGCCAAACATTTTAGATATACTACCAGTCAAACGTTTTAGTACACTACCAGTCAAACGTTTTAGATACACTACCAGACAAACGTTTTAGATACACTACCAGCCAAACGTTTTAGATACACTACCAGTCAAACATTTTAGATATACTACCAGTCAAACGTTTTAGTACACTACCAGTCAAACGTTTTAGATACACTACCAGTCAAACGTTTTAGATACACTACCAGCCAAACGTTTTAGATACACTACCAGTCAAACGTTTTAGATACACTACCAGCTAAACGTTTTAGATACACTACCAGTCAAACGTTTTAGATACACTACCAGTCAAACGTTTTAGTACACTACCAGCCAAATGTTTTAAATACACTACCAGCCAAACGTTTTAGATACACTACCAGCCAAACGTTTTAGATACACTACCAGTCAAACGTTTTAGTACACTACCAAACGTTTTAGATACACTACCAGTCAAACGTTTTAGTACACTACCAAACGTTTTAGATACACTACCAGACAAACGTTTTAGTAACACTACCAGTCAAACGTTTTAGATACACTACCAGTCAAACGTTTTAGATCACTACCAGCCAAACGTTTTAGATACACTACCAGACAAACGTTTTAGATACACTACCAGTCAAACGTTTTAGATACACTACCAGACAAACGTTTTAGCTACACTACCAGCCAAACGTTTTAGATACACTACCAGCCAAATGTTTTAAATACACTACCAGCCAAACGTTTTAGATACACTACCAGCCAAACGTTTTAGATACACTACCAGTCAAACGTTTTAGTACACTACCAAACGTTTTAGATACACTACCAGTCAAACGTTTTAGTACACTACCAAACGTTTTAGATACACTACCAGACAAACGTTTTAGTAACACTACCAGTCAAACGTTTTAGATACACTACCAGCCAAACGTTTTAGATACACTACCAGACAAACGTTTTAGATACACTACCAGTCAAACGTTTTAGATACACTACCAGCCAAACGTTTTAGTACACTACCAGACAAACGTTTTAGATACACTACCAGCCAAACGTTTTAGTACACTTCAGGAAGCCCTGGAGCGGAGTATCAGAGACTGACCCGGTTCTCTCTTTATCTCACCACCAGGGCTGCTGTCTGCTGTTGATATTGTGGAGGTGAACCCCAAGCAAGGCCGAACGGAGGACGAGGTTCGCTCTACAGTGAACGCGGCAGTGGATCTCGTACTGGGCTGCTTCGGACGAGTCCGTGAAGGCTCACACCCGAGCGACTACCAACTGCCTGAACCATGAGGGCCACAAATGCAAGCAGGACCACCAACGAAATTAAAATCAATGAGAACAATATGCAATCTTTTTTTAGGGTATCAACGTGTCAAAGCATGCTATTACAGCCTGTTTTTAATTGACTGTGTTTGTGATGTCACAACAATCAAAAAGTGGTCATGGAACTGTTTTTGGGTATGTAAGCCCCCCACTCACTGATTAGTAGACAGAATTAAAGCACACAGACTGCGAGAGGTAGAAGAAATGATTTGATTTATTTTTGTAGAAAACATCATGTTCACACGTTCCCAAAATACCTTGTGTATTTTCTGATGTGTGGCGCTGACGTGTGCAAACTGCATGCTGGGAGACATAAAATAAGGCTTTCATCTGCAGGTACGTACTGAGATCAGATGAAGGGGGCTTTAATAAGGCTTGCGGAGACATGTAAGAAGTAAAGCCTTTGAGGAGGAACGTTCTGGATAATTCAGTGGTTGAGAGATGTAAACGGTTATTCAGAGCAGTTCTGACACTGACTTTAAATAGTTATTACTGACTTTCGGTCAGGCTGGTGGACGTCTGGTTCCATTCACCACCACTGTAAAGAATTCTGACTACCTAAGTTTCTCTAGAACAGCATTTCACACCAAACCTAACCACTTAGTATACAGCTTAATTGCTTAAGTTTGGAAATTAGGTGGAATTCCCCTTTGGTAAGTGTCATGGGGACTGATGAAAGATACTAGGGGTCAGTGTAACTGTACATATGCGTCACGGCTGGCGATTTTTGATAGGGGACGAGGACACGCTGTGAACCTTTGGCTTTAAATATCAACCGCTCATCTGTTTGTCTTAGTGTGAATGACCTCTGGCATCAGATCAGGGTCTTAGGGGTCCGAGTAGCTCTGAGAGAATTCTCTGTATCTCCATTTTCAGAATAATTACAGTGCTAAACTGCAGTGTTGGTCAGTGGGTGGTAGCACCCTTGGCTATTATCCTACTTCAGGAATCTGGGGGTCTTCCACAAGTCAGAACCTTTCCGTAAAGCTGGATAACATAGGGATCATCAATGAGTCCTTTGACCTCCTTTTACTTAACAAGTCTGATGTAGTCCTGAGGTCATTTGTCCAATTGTGAAAGATCTGCTCTCTCTAACATAGGGATCATCAATGAGTCCTTTGACCTCCTTTTACTTAACAAGTCTGATGTAGTCCTGAGGTCATCTGTCCAATTGTGAAAGATCTGCTCTTTCTAACATAGGGATCATCAATGAGTCCTCTAACCTCCTTTTACTTAACAAGTCTGATGTAGTCCTGAGGTCATCTGTCCAATTGTGAAAGATCTGCTCTCTCTAACATAGGGATCATCAATGAGTCCTCTAACCTCCTTTTACTTAACAAGTCTGATGTAGTCCTGAGGTCATCGGTCCAATTGTGAAAGATCTGCTCTCTCTAACATAGGGATCATCAATGAGTCCTTTGACCTCCTTTTACTTAACAAGTCTGATGTAGTCCTGAGGTCATCTGTCCAATTGTGAAAGATCTGCTCTCTCTAACAGGGATCATCAATGAGTCCTCTGACCTCCTTTTACTTAACAAGTCTGATGTAGTCCTCAGGTCATCTGTCCAATTGTGAAAGATCTGCTCTCTCTAACATAGGGATCATCAATGAGTAATTTGACCTCCTTTTACTTAACGAGTCTGGTGTAGTCCTCAGGTCATCTGTCCAATTGTGAAAGATCTGCTCTCTCTAACATAGGGATCATCAATGAGTCATTTGACCTCCTTTTACTTAACAAGTCTGATGTAGTCCTGAGGTCATCTGTCCAATTGTGAAAGATCTGCTCTCTGAGATCTTGAAAGATCTGGAGATCAGATTTTACAGAATTACTATCTAATTATTGTCATTATAATGTAAACGAAGTGACTCAGAGTGGACTGGGGTGGAACGCTTCAGTTTAAAGAAGACTGCAGAGTCAGAATAGTTAACAGTGGTGGTGATGGGAACCAGACGTCTGAAGAGCCTAATGACTAAGAAAGCTTTCTCACTTCTAGCGTTAACACTGTATATAAATATTTGTGGCGTCGACATGGTGACTCCTGTTTCCATTCTATCCATCCATCCATCCATCCATCCATCCATCCATCCATCATCTTCCACTGTATCCCGCTAGTCAGGGTCACGGGGGGGGGGGCTGAAGCCAATCCCAGCGTCATCGGGCAAGGACTGTGGGAGGAATCCGGAGTGCCCGGAGGAAACCCACCCAATCACGGGGAGAACATACACAGTCCACACAGACCAGCCTGGACCGGGAATCCAACCCGGATCTTATTGTTATGAGGCCCATTACATTCACCAACACTAAAAAGAAGACCCCCTACGCTGTACCAATAAGAGTCCTTGGGCAAGATCCCTAACATGACCTTCACCAACCGGTATACAAGTAAACTGCAACCACTGGATTATACAGAAATTCCCATTTAAGCTGAGTCGTGCAGGAAAGTCCAATCAGAACGGCTTATCTCCTATTGGATGGACGTGATCTTAGGCTCATGCTGCATTCATGACCAAACAGTATTTTTAAATTGGGAACAAAACCAACGTGGACTTCATGTTCAGCTTGTAATTCATACTCAATTCATACTAAGTCGTTTTAACATCCATCCATTATCTTTCACTGTATCCCGCTAGTCAGGGTCACGGGGGGGCTGGAGCCAATCCCAGCGTCATCGGGCATAGCCAACACACACTCATGCCTACGGGCAATTTAGAGTGAGTGATCAATCTAACATGCATGTGTTTGGACTGTGGGAGAAAACCGGAGTACCCTTAACCCACCCAAGGTTGGCCTGGACCGGGAATCCAACCTGGATCGTCTTGCTATAAGGCAACAGTGCTGACCGCTACCACACAGTGACGCCTATTCCATTCACAAACACTAAAAAGAAGACCCCCTACGCTGTACCAATAAGAGTCCTTGGGCAAGATCCCTAACACGACCTTCACCAACCGGTATACAAGTAAACTGTAACCACTGGATTATAGAGAAATTCCCATTTAAGCTCTACGAAGATTTAAGGTGGGAAGTACGAGATTGGGAATTGTTATGTACACGCCATTAAGTTATCTAGCTAATCTGAGAAATCCTGCTGCTGTTGGGTCGCTCAGGGTTTGTTCAGAAGATATTTGGATGTTTGGTATTGGGAAGGTACTTTCATTCATTATTAGCAGCATTAGCACCTAAAAATATATGCAAGCTTGAATTTTTTTCTGTAATTAAGTTAGGAATTGGTGAGCTAGAGCTTGGAATTCTGTTATTCTCAACTTCATTTATACATTCATCGATGTGGCCAAAATAGTTCACAGTGGTGGTGATGGGAACCAGACGTCTGAAGAGTTTAATGACTATGAAAGCTTCCTCACTTTTATCATTAACACTGTATATAAATATTTGTGGGGTCAACATGGTGACTCTGGTTTCCATTCCATCCATCCATTATCTTCCGTTTTATCCTGCTAGTCGGGGTCACAAGGGCACTGGAGCCTATCCCAGTATCAAAGGGCGAAGGGAGAAGGGGTACATCATGGTGCTGTTGGGTCGCTCAGGGTTTGTTTAGAATATGAATTTGGATATTTGGTATGTGGTATATTCATTATTAGCAGCATTAGCACCTAAAAATATATGTAAGCTTGAATTTTTTTCTGTAACTAAGTTAGGAATTGGTGAGCTGGAGCTCAGAATTCTGTTATTCTCAACTTCATTCATATTGTTCATCGTATGTGGCCAACGTTGGTAATACAATGATAACTTTAGAATTCATGATGTATTAACATTCTGAAAACAGGGAACGTTACAGGTTTAACCATGTCGCTGTATCTACACCACTATAACTTAATTTATTACCATTGCTGGTTTGAGCAGCCATGGTGATGTCTTTGCTGCCCAAAGAAAAACAAGCATCTCCAAAATGGGAACTTTGTAGGCGAGGCCAAAAACTGACTTTACTTTTAATGTAAGTCAATGGGACCAGAATTTCTTTCTTTAGAACGTTTCTATTGGCCCATTCATCCTGAAATCGTGTTCAAATGATGTCGAAAAATGAAAACTGACTAAATGGACTGTTGGTCTTTGGGCAGCAACATTGAGATATTTAATGCTGAAAGCATTTTTCTGAGTAAGAATTCCCAGGCAAGGGTTGGGGTGCTTTCTTTGGTAGTGTTAGTCTTTCTTGTGTAAGAAATTCAGAAATTAGCCGGGGCAGCATTTATTTTTTCGGAGCCTGGTGAACTTGGTGGTCTATGGGCATTGACTATTGCTATTTGTTGGGATTGTTGAGATAAACTTATACTCCAGCACAGTTTAACTTCAGTTGGATATGCTGCATCTCTATTGTATTACCACATTACTTCTTTATTGTCAGGATACAAACATCTGCACGAGTATTGTTAGCCACTGACATTAGTTATATGATGATAACTTCTTGTATTTATCCTATATTTTAAAATATAGCAGTGTTAACCAATTACTTTGTTGGAACATCAGCTGATTCAAAGCTGAGTTGAACACACCGTCCTGACTTTGCGAGTAAGAATATCCAGATGGGGAGTTTTCTTTTATTATTATTTCTAGACAGAGTTTTAATGTTTAAATGAATGCAGCACTGACCCCAAGACCATTCATATTACAAATTATTATGAGATTATTTAACTTATTTACAGACATTTGTTACTTGTTATATGTAATTTTTAGAGATGGACCGATCAGCGTTTTTGAGGCCGATTCCGATCACCTAGCAGCGCGATCAGCGGATAGCCGATACAGATCGAGGGCAGGGCTACATGTAGTTATTAGCGCAAGCAAGTCATGAAACATGGTCTAAACTGGTTTATTACCATTTTTAACGAGCTCATATGAAACAGTATAATATTTTAACTAAATTAACAGTAAATAAACAAAGTAAATCAAACAAATATCGCGAATACTGTAATCATTCAATTTAGATCTTTAATTTAAAACAAAAAAAGCGAATTAAATAAATGCAGTAAAAACTACAGTCATTAAACTCAGACTCTGTTATTTTAAAAGAAAAACTGTAATCATTAAATGTAGCTGCTGTTCTGTTCGTACCGGTCAGATCTGGTCTGTAGGTGTTCTGGGTTATTTGTTTTGTGCTAGCTGTGCGTGTTAGCTCTGCTGTTTACTGATACTCACTGTATTCACTCGCATGGTGTATTCTTAAAAGCTGTATCAGATTAGTAGTGTTAAATGTCTTTGTCTTGGTTCCCCAACGAGACACGCTAATTTTATATTTTATTTTTTTTTACTAATTTTATAAAACGCCCTGGATGAGTCTGCCAAACGGACAACAAGCTGCCAAACGGACGCAACGCAAACTGTTGCCATGAGGCGCAGCGCTTTAGTCAGTCTGTAGAAAATGAAAGGGTATGTATTTCCACCTAGTGGTTCAGATAGGAATTGCAGGGAGCTGGCTGGAGGGGGTTTTAACGAAAAGCTAGCTGTAAATACAGAAACTAGGCTCATTAGTTCAACGGCTCTCGGGATCGGCTAAATTGGAGAAATATCGGCCGATCACATATTTTGATTAAAAATCGTCCATAACCGATACATAGCCGATCGATCTTTCCATCTCTAATAATTTTAATAAACCAAATAAGCCATTAATGGTCTCACACTCTGGCAGATAATTTGGATTCTTTCAAAGTTTTTAAAATAAGTATAGCAAGATAATTATTTAAAAAGCTTATTAAAAACAACTAAAACAAGTAACAGAAACATCTAGAAATAAGTTAAAGTTTATTCTCAATACAGTTTAATTCTTCTTAGAAGTGTTTGTTGTCCTTTTCACATGCACCTACAAATAATTTGAAACCAAGTAAAAATGAATATATTTATAATCTAAATTGGTTGTACCTCATGGTAAAACAGTGTCTCCAAAATTATGAATTTTTATTGCACCTCAGGCTGTAGAATTCAAAAAACTCCTTTATATAATTCTCTGAGATTTCATATAAACGTTTGGTGCATTTGGCTTCTATCACAGGTGAGTTCCTTTTTTTAAGGGACCCAACTGTTTGTGGTAATGGATCTCACGCTACAGACACATCAGACAGAGGTTGGACTGAAGAAGGCTGGGAGTGATCCTCTAAGGCCCAGTGCAGTGTGGAGTGTTGTAAAGAGGCTTTTCTTGCTGCTCGAGTGTGAAATGACAAAAGGCACTAAAGGTATGAACGCGATTCAAAGACGTACAGACATTCATCTCGAACAAAACTAAAACAAGGCAGACACATGCGGATGGTGAGCGTCGGGCGCGGGGAAATCGGGAACGTCTCTCAGTCCGCAGAGTCACAAGTGAACGAGGGAGAGGAGGGGACGATGAAGGAGGGGTCAATCCGACTGCAGCAGGCCGCAGGGCCTTCGGAACTCCTGACCTCTCTCGTGGATCCATTTGTTTGAAACTGGAGCGGAAAAAAAAAAATATGAGAAAAAACAACTGAGGTTATATATACACAGTCAAATGACCTCGTTCCACTGGCAGACCATTGTATAGCTTGTATAGCTTAAATAAGACAGCATCACTATATTGTATTATTTAAAATAAGTTTAATCTCATAATCTTCTTCTAAACGATTAGATTGTTATGATTTGTATAGCGCAGCACCAGTAAAACAAACAAACAAACAAAGTCAGAGTGGTTTGGTGTGTAACAGTTAATCATAGAGGTTTCTTTACAGTGGTGGTGAATGGAACCATGGGTCACCATGTCTACAACTCAGGACAAGTCTCAGGACAACCTTTTATTTCAGAAACGAAAGGGAAAATGTATCTGAATACCCCGCCAAGTAATGGATAAGGGGGCCTATCTTTTAGGCTATATCCAGACCATGGCTGCCATCTTGAAAGCCGCCATATTGGATCAAGGGCAAATTTTCCCAATGGGAAGGTGGTCATGTAGCAGATCAAAGAAGACCAGACATGTCTCTTGTGGATCAAACGTTATCAACACAGAAAGTACTGAACACAGATCTGAAGGCACAGATCGGGACCAGGGACGGCACATTGAACATCGAGTTCTGGTCTTCTTTGATCTGCTACATGACTAGCCACCTTCCCATTGGGAAAAACTTGTCCTTGATCAAATATGGCGGCTTTCATGATGATGGCCATGTTCGAGACATAAAAGATAGTCCTCCTCACCCATTACTTGCTGGGGTATATACCCATATGTCTTTATATTAGCGTTGATGACGATACAATAGTGTCTTTGGGGACTACTTGCCTCAAAACACATCTGTTATAAATGGATGAAAATAAGTAGGTATGTGTGAAATGCACTGATTAAAAAACGTTTTTAGCCAACTCTAAGTTTCTCTAGAACAAAGCGTTTCACACCAAACCTCCTCTGCATGACTTTGTTTACTCACTTAGCCACTGAATTATCTTGAAGGTCAGTGGAATTCCCCCTAAAGCAGCTCCTTTCATGTGTTAGATGAAACTAGACGCCTGGACCTAATGTGAGATTCCAAAGTGCTCACTTAAGTGGATTGAGGTTTTAGTCTAAACTTAGGCTCAAACTAGGTCTGCGATTTGGTCTGCATGAAGAATCAGCTCACTAATAAATGATCTGGTCATTAAAGTTAGAGATTGTACTACAAGCACTGTAAGCTCAATGGTCTGTGTTGTAGGTTCAGGTTATCAGTGATCATTAGAACAAATCAAATTAACTGCTAGTATGTAGAAGTACAGTCCGTGTAAAGGTACTGAAAAGGCTGAATCAGGTCAGTACAGGTAACAGAATTCATGTAGTTGGTTAAAATAACGCATTAAATAGTAAATTGAAGGGCGGGTGTAAAATTCCTGTTAACATTTCAATTAATTGCTTTAATATTAATTTACTGAACACCCAAAAGTATTTCAAGACATTTTAATTAATATTTCCTTTTCTTTCTAGAAACAGCCAAAAGCTTTTTTAATGACAAATATTATATTGTCATTTTATAATATAATATAATATAATATAATATAATATAATATAATATAATACTTGTTTACAGTCATTTGGATTGTTCTGGATTGTTACATGTCTACAGCTTTCTCATTATAGAATCATCTATCAGTGTTTTCATCTTGACCAGGGGGTGTTTAATTAGAGGTCCAGTTAGAGGAGCTTTCCTCAGACCAAGGACCGTCATCATTTCTAACTTGTGTTCTGATTCAGTGGTGTATCCTGTTTACTGAAGTAGTCTAGTATCAGCATCTTATACCATCAGCTACTGAAACACCAACACACCACACATACCGTTCAGTATATTTCAGTATATTTACTGTTTAAATGCTGAACTGAATTAATTATTTATAAAACTGCAAATAAATGTTTTTTTTCCCTCATTTGAAGTACACATAAGGGCTCTATTAAAAAAAACCCCAGAATGCTTTTTTTTGTGACAAAGTAAATAAAATAAGAGTCTTCTTGTTAACTTGATTTAACGTCTTAACAGTTTATCTCTCTCTTGTATTCTTCTCTAAGACTTTCTCTTGTTCAGTGAGAGAAGTGAGCTCTTGGTTGTCCAGCCTGGACTTTAAACCTGGGCTGAAATGGTGTCAGAGCCATTCTCACACACATAAGAGAGATAGCTATTTTTAATTACGGTCTCAGAACATATGAGATGTGTTGGTTTGTAGCTGTATGTGGGAAGAATAAATAAATGTCTCGGTTCATTCCTGGTTGAAAAGTCGTTTTTCGGTGCCGGGATTCCTTTTTTTGGCACGCGGTTTGAATGAGCCTTTCTTCGACTGCTGCTTCGCGCTTCGTACCTTGCCTGTGTGAGCGGCGCACGCCCAAATCTGCACAGATCTGATTGGGTGAGGAGTGCCTTTGGTGATCTTACAATGCACACGATTGGTCAGTGAGTTTACTGCACCCGTATACCGTAAAGACAAGAAACGTTCAGCGGCTTAAAATTTAAACTGGACAACGCATTGGACAACGCCTGTTAGTGACCACTGATTTAGACTCATAACATTTTTGCAGCCACTGATAAACTTGTGGTGGTGTGAAGTATTAGCATCATATCAGAAGCATTTCATACATTTAACTGAAACTTATTAAAATTTGTGAGCCCAAACTTTTAAATGCTAACCTGCTAACTAATGCAAATTTGTTGTTATATAATCTATATAGTCTATGATAATAATAATAATAATAATAATAATAATAAGCAATAGCATTATATGGGGGGTATGATTTACTTGTTTGACATGACAAATTATATTATGTTGTACTGTTATTATTAAATTATTAAATTATTATTTAAATAAATACTGTACATACACAGAAATTTGGGGCCTCACCAACCAGTTTTAACCACCTGTTGATCACTTACTGTCAGCTAAAGGGGGACTAGGTTGGTTGAGTAATATAGGACACAACACTACACTGATGGGAAGTCTTACCCCACTTGTTGCCCACCAACACTGGACAGGCGGCGTGCCTCGTGCTGTAGTCTCCCTCTCCGCTGGGGAACAAATTATACCAGAACACTGCTGTGCCCTGCAGGACACATACACAGATGTACATTTACACAGAACAATCAATGACCACCAGCATGACCGCGATCAAACCCAGCCACCCATGTTCACCAGCTAAGCCACCATCAGGATCACAACCATGCTGTACCTTCATTGGCCGTACTGCTGCTCCTACTTCAGGGAAGACTGTGGCGCCCCCTGCTGCTACATCACTCATCTACAACACAGGAGGCATGTATTACCGGTTTTGAATTGATTTGACTTTTTTACACTTTTGAATGAAAATTAATTGAAAAACTAAATGTTTAGGGTAAAAAACATTATTATAATAATAAAAAATTATTTTAATCTTAACTAGTGGCATAAAATGTTGGTGTTGTCTGAATGCAAACAAACTTTTGTTATTTTAAAAAGGTGGAAACTGATCAACTGGTGTCAGTGAGCAATGAGAAATGCAAATATCAGACTGTGTTCTATTGAATATATCAAAGAAAGCTTATTAGCAATATTCTGTTTTATAATTACTCACGTAGAAGAGCCAGGTGGCAATGCGATTCCCCGTGCCCAGCTCCTTAAAGGCATCTGGCTCGTCTTTCTGTCAGAGGTCAGAAACGAATGAGAGATCAACACAGAGATCAGGACGAATATAGATGCACAGATATGAGCAAAGAGATCACCATAGATATTAACAGATATAAGGACTAAGTACTCAAATATTAGAGATATTAGTACAGAGTAGGGATCAATACAGAGGTGAGCTCAGCTATCAGCACTGAGAACAGCACAGAGTTAAGGATAAGGATCAGCACAGACGTGAGTATAGCTATGAGTACAGGGATCAGCACAGATATGAGTACAGGGATCAGCACAGATATGAGTACAGGGATCAGCACTGCTGTGAGTATAGGGATCAGCACTGCTATGAGTACAGGGATCAGCACAGATATGAGTACAGGGATCAGCACTGATATGAGTACAGGGATCAGCACAGATATGAGTACAGGGATCAGCACAGATATGAGTACAGGGATCAGCACTGCTATGAGTACAGGGATCAGCACAGATATGAGTACAGGGATCAGCACTGCTATGAGTACAGGGATCAGCACAGATATGAGTACAGGGATCAGCACTGATATGAGTACAGGGATCAGCACAGATATGAGTACAGGGATCAGCACAGATATGAGTACAGGGATCAGCACTGCTGTGAGTATAGGGATCAGCACAGATATGAGTACAGGGATCAGCACTGATATGAGTACAGGGATCAGCACAGATATGAGTACAGGGATCAGCACAGATATGAGTACAGGGATCAGCACTGCTGTGAGTAGGGATCAGCACTGCTATGAGTACAGGGATCAGCACAGATATGAGTACAGGGATCAGCACTGATATGAGTACAGGGATCAGCACAGATATGAGTACAGGGATCAGCACAGATATGAGTACAGGGATCAGCAGAGATATGAGTACAGGGATCAGCACAGATATGAGTACAGGGATCAGCACTGCTGTGAGTATAGGGATCAGCACTGCTATGAGTACAGGGATCAGCACAGATATGAGTACAGGGATCAGCACTGATATGAGTACAGGGATCAGCACAGATATGAGTACAGGGATCAGCAGAGATATGAGTACAGGGATCAGCACAGATATGAGTACAGGGATCAGCACTGCTATGAGTACAGGGATCAGCACAGATATGAGTACAGGGATCAGCAGAGATATGAGTACAGGGATCAGCACAGATATGAGTACAGGGATCAGCACTGCTGTGAGTATAGGGATCAGCACTGCTATGAGTACAGGGATCAGCACAGATATGAGTACAGGGATCAGCACTGATATGAGTACAGGGATCAGCACAGATATGAGTACAGGGATCAGCAGAGATATGAGTACAGGGATCAGCACAGATATGAGTACAGGGATCAGCACTGCTATGAGTACAGGGATCAGCACAGATATGAGTACAGGGATCAGCACAGATATGAGTACAGGGATCAGCAGAGATATGAGTACAGGGATCAGCACAGATATGAGTACAGGGATCAGCACTGCTGTGAGTATAGGGATCAGCACTGCTATGAGTACAGGGATCAGCACAGATATGAGTACAGGGATCAGCACTGATATGAGTACAGGGATCAGCACAGATATGAGTACAGGGATCAGCAGAGATATGAGTACAGGGATCAGCACTGCTGTGAGTATAGGGATCAGCACTGCTATGAGTACAGGGATCAGCACAGATATGAGTACAGGGATCAGCACTGATATGAGTACAGGGATCAGCACAGATATGAGTACAGGGATCAGCAGAGATATGAGTACAGGGATCAGCACAGATATGAGTACAGGGATCAGCACTGCTATGAGTACAGGGATCAGCACAGATATGAGTACAGGGATCAGCACAGATATGAGTACAGGGATCAGCACAGATATGAGTACAGGGATCAGCACAGATATGAGTACAGGGATCAGCACAGATATGAGTACAGGGATCAGCAGAGATATGAGTACAGCTATCAGCACAGAGAACAACACAGACTTATACAGATCAGTATGAGGTGTTTGATCTGCCTATTGATGCCAAAGAGGCGAAAGCTTTGTTTTACCCGTCCAAAGTCAAAGTGTGGTTCATACTGGCCTCCTACACCATAATTAGCCACCTGGACAGAGAAACGGAGAGCATTTTCATCATTTTCAAACATCCTGTGGAATCTATTACTTATTTATTTTGAATTAAAAATGTTATTTAAAAAATAGTTACAGAAAATAATACATATATTTAACTTTTTTCTGACAAGACCCATAAAATGGTAACCGTCCAAATCTGTATCATCAATTCTTTTTGAACCATTGCCTTACAATTCAGAAACAACATTAGTACACCTCAGATTCCAAGCTTTTTTTGAGCTCCTTAAGTACGATGTTCAACTAAAGCACAGTGTAAATGCAGCACGCTCTCGATCAATCTCAGGAATACACTGAGAGCATGCTAGCTTAGACCAAAGAACTGACTGGGGGCACTTGTGGCTGAAGGTTGGGAATCCAATCTCATGACCGGAAGGACGTGGATTCGATCCCCTGGTCCAACAAGACATGTCTGAAGTGCCCTTAAGCTGTTTTGAAATACTTACATAGCATTTCATTAGCCAGATGTACTGATTGAATATTAACTGTAGCCCTGATGGTAACCGTCTGCACTCCACACCCTTTAAGTGACTCACCTGTAGCTCCTCTGCTGTGGTGACGTCGAGGCCTGTGAGGTCCTGGATCCTCTGATTGATGCGGTCCACCACAGGATGCTCATAGGCAGCTAACCAGGCACTGTGAGCAGAAAGGAGTCACAGTTTTCTCTGTAAAATTCAAATACTATACAACACAAATCTGTGCTTAGCTGGCAGAAAGAGCTGCTCCTGGCTGGGAGTTGAGTGGTTAGTAGAAACATCACATGCAGCGAGTGGTTAGTGAGAACAAAGAATGAGGAATAAAGAAATACACCCTGAAATGCTAACACGGCTAAACACAGAAAGCTAAAGGAGAAAAACTAGCATTGTTTACATTCATTGTTAGCAGTGTTAGCATGTCTGGGTGAAGTTTCCCTTCAACAGACTCTCCAAAGGTTTTGGGGAACAGAGTGAGAAATGATGTATGTGGCTCTGACGATGAAGAAAAGATTAGAAATGGAAAGAAAAGAAAAAAAGATATTGCTGCCACCAGAAAAAAATACTGTATCTCTTCTTGTTTTTCTTTTTGGATATGATTTGAAAGCACCTGCTGCCCTTTAGGCTGAGTAAAAAAAAATCATGATGAATAACGGTGCACAATTATCTGGAAATAATTCTGGTTCCATTGACCTACATTACAAGTAAAATATGTTTTTTCTCTTCTCCAGTGTAAAGTTATCATTGAGGATATACAAGGTTTAGGAGATACAGGTTTCGTTCCAACTGCAGCAATATATTTTTTTAACAACTTTAAGGGCCCATATCATGGTAACCTGAATTTCCCTCAATTGAAATGAATGAATAAATAAATAAATAGATAAATAAATAGATCAAACTTTTTAATATGTACACATTTCAAAGCGTACCATTCACTACCTGATCCATACAATCCATATACGGACATTTATTAAAACAGCCTGTTTTAAATAAAAACAACAACAACAACAACAACAACATATTACATATATTCACATATTCATCCTTTAGCTGTTTAAACCCACCTACTTACACCAAAGTACTAATTGTATAATTGTTTTAGTGTTTTTTTTTATATGGCGAAACACAAGCCAATCAGAACACAGCTCACTTGCATCTATACACAGTATATACACACACACACACACACATACATACATACATAAACATCATATACATATATATGTACATCTGTATAAACATAAAGTTCACTGCTACTGCTTAATAGCCGTTACAGATCACATTGTGAAGCCTGTAAACAAGTTTTACTGCTTGTTAGCTACATTAGCTTCCAAACGAATGACTTCAGGAATGTCTCTGCTAATCAACTACATCTGAGGAATTCAATTTCAGCTGAGCTATCCCTTTAAATAAGCTTGTGTTATTTTCCCTTCGTTTGTGAATGAGCTCATTTCTGGAGTGGCTAATGCGCAGCTGGCTGGTGTGGTATTAACAGCTGTTCTTGTTTGTGCCTTATTAGGATAGGGCGACCACTAGACCCTTAAACGCACAGCTGTTGTCTGACCACAACAACACACACATACACACACAGAAAAAAAAAAAGTCTACCAGTCTACAACAACTAACCACATCTAACAGCACCAGAACTTTAAACTGCTGCAGACGGCCATAAACAGCTCCTCTGAAATGAAAACCAACCGTGGTCTAGTGGCCAGACAGAGCAGGAGGGGGTTACGATGACTGGTGTCTGAGGCCAGACAGAGATAGAGCAGTTACAGAAACTGGCCCCTCTCAGAAATTAAAGTCAACATAACTGGAATATAAGAAACCATTAGTGAGCAGAACATGGTATCAGAGACTTACTTTAACTACTACCATACTACTTGTACATGGACCAAATCGACAGTGCTACGCTACTTAAGGTGGAACAAAGCAAATCCAGCCTTCTCACAGTGATTCTCTGCATGGCCAAAAGTATGTAGACACCTGAAATGGACCTTTGGTGGAGTTACAGCCTCTCTCTTCTGAGAAGGCTTTACTGGAACATTGCTTTGAAAATTATAATGCACTCAGCATTCACATATACATTAGTGAGGTCAGGAACTTGATGTTGGAAGACTTTCTGGGTCCAATTCATCCCAAAAGGTACTGGATGGAGCTCCACCACTTGGAAGAACGCAGTTCCACATCTCCACAGCTCCACAGTCCAAAGCTGGGGGGCTTTAAACCTCTTTAACCCACACTATGGGGTTCATACAAAAGTGCAACTGAACTTCAGAGTCAACACCACATTACTGTTCATGCCAATATGACTTTCATCACTAGGGGGCATCCGAATCATTCATTCAATTCAAACTCAAGGACTCGCAAACAAACAGTTGGCCATTGATTTACTCCAACAAAGACACCCTGCTATTACAGATGCCATCACTGAATGAGTTACAGACAAAGAAAAACACAAGAGTATGTTTCCACTCATATAGGGGGCCATTCCTGAGCTCAAGAAACTGACAGTGGTTTCCTACATACAGTATACAGGAAATTAAAGACCACCCTCCTGTTCATTGAGAGGGATGAAACAACCCCAGCAGCTGCACAGTTTGTGTTTTAAATGTACAGCTTCCATTCGTTTCAGGGGACTTACTTTCAGGTTCTCAAGGATATCTATAGATAGGCCCCCAAAGTGCAGCTGGTTTAGCATTTCCTGCTTCTCACCACCAAAACCATCCCCAACACGTTGCGTGATGATGAGGTCAGGACTGTGGGCTGGTCAGTCCATGGTTCTTTTTTGATTAATAAGTCTGTCTTGACCTTCTTTGCAGTCTGCTTGGGGTCATGATCTTGCTGTAGAACCAAGTTCTTCTCACTTATTATGTTCAAACTAACCAACATTCAGGATGCCTTCAGAAACAAACACTTTCTCTAGATGTTGTTAGATATTGCCAAACTTGCACTGATCATCCGCCATGCCTGATGAAGAGCATGAAGAGTCTTCTGGAAGCACCTTCATTTACTGTAGAAGATCTCCGATTTAGACCTATGTGTCCTCAAAACATCATGCCATGTCTCAGCTGTCCAGTCTCTGTGTTTTAGTGCACACGTTCCTCTTGACTACTCCAAGACATTTCAGACTCATAAGGTTGGGTTGCCTTGTTTCTGTTTAAATCCTTGTTAAACAAGATTCTGTTTCTTGGTTGCCACCATAAATTAAACAAATGACAATGGTCTTGGAGTTAGCTTTATATTTTCCCTGGAAATGCAAGAACTAAATGCATTACAATCGTGCTTATGCTGGGAAAACTATGACAAACTCAAAGACCATAATGAAAGTAATTGTTATTCAGACACACAGACAAATGAGGAACAAATCACATACACAGCATTTCGCTGAGATGATGGAAAACATGCCATGACGTTGGTTTGCTGCCTGCCTTACAAGTCTGGATACACAGAGCAAGAATATTTTTCCAGACAGCTCAACACTTTTTTTATTGGGGCATCGTCTGGATGCAGGTAGGTGTCTGACACATGTGAGATATTTACACCATGTGGGTAGTCCAGGACCCCCTAATTAACCTCTTGGATGCCCCTAAAGTCTCAAAATTATTTGATGCTTTTGTAATGTCACAAAAACCAATGCAAACATTTGAATGCCCCCATTCAAATTATGGACTGTTTAGTTTCTTAGTGAAAATAAGTTATCAGATTTCTTACAGGGAACACACTTAAATGTGGCCAAGGTGGAGCATCCAGGACCCCCTAATTTACCTCTCGGACCTTGCGAATGTCTCAGAATTCTGGGGATTCCCTAAACTTATTTTGAGAGTATGCTGATCTGTCAAACTCCAAAGATAATTGTTTAGCTGCTTCATCCACAATTGGTGAGCTTCCATCTTTGGTATTAATTAGAACACTGGAGTACTGGTCTGCCTCTGGGTGGCGCTGCAGCAAACTGGCTCATTGGGTAGGTCTTTTACCCAACGCGGCCACCGAATGTGGCATTTTAACTTCAGTGCACAACATTGAAATATTTAATACATATTTATATTTAATAAGTTTAACACATTGGGGACAAGAAACTAAAATATAAAAGTATTTGCACAAGCTAAATTTGATGCTATATTTTTATTCTCGTTTTGCTAAACCCAGCAAATAATGAAGGATGTGTTGACATATTTGAACAAAAAGCATATATACATTCATTCAGCCTATAGCAGTTAAAGCTTTAGTCCAGGCACAATACAGAACAAAAAGTCTTAAGGGCACAGTACCAAACACGGCCATAGCGTAAAAGAATGTATCTAAAAACTGACTTAGATACTAATGCCACAAACATGTAGGATATGAGCCCTTTAAAAGATAGTGTAAAAACAGCAGCGACTGTGTAAACAGAGCCACGAAGGACGCATGCCTGACCTTTACCATTTCTGAAATGGTAAACAAAGTCATTCAGAGTGGGATTTGGTGTGAAATGCTCCAGAATCGGTCACAGTGGTGGTGAATGGAACCAGACATCCACCTCTAAAAGTATCAAATACAGAAGCTTCACCTTTTTTAGCCCCTTACCTCTTGGAGACTCTGTACTGGGCTGTGGTGAGTTTCCCAGTTTGGGGGTCATGCACGGTGGCTCGCCTGAGCTAAGGGTTGAGCACAGGTTGAAGAAAGAGAGAGAGAGAGAGAGAGAGAGAGAGAGAGAGAGAGAGAGAGAGAGAGAGAGAGAGAGAAAGGAGGGGGAAAAAAGATACAGAGAAGAAGACAGCGAGTAAGGAAAGACGAAGGGAGTAGAGAGAGGATGTCACTGCTTGCTAATTATATGCCCATTATTAAAAGGGAGGTCCACTGATTTTCCACAATGGTAAACAAAGTCATTCAGAGTGGGGTTTGGTGTGAAATGCTCCAGAACTGTTCACAGTGGTGGTGAATGGAACCAGATGTCCACCACTACGAGCTTTTTCAGAAGATAGTTATTACATGAAACAGTTCTATGCCTGGGACGCTGATCTAGAGTAGTTTAATGTCTCAAGGTTTTGGCCTGAAAGATATTTATTAAACATATTGCACTTATTTTAATTGTCATAGACATTACATATAAAAGCCCAGATGACATGTTCACTGATGGTTTTGGATGGTAAACAAAAAGCCCTGGTTTGTATCACCGCCATGGTTAAAAAATATAACCACTCAAACCACTTTGAATGATTTGGTTTACATCTGAAAAAACAGCTGACGTTCCCTGCTATTCCCTGCACCAATTACAGCTTATTAAAGCGTAGAAGTGGTAGTGAGCCACTTTCTGGTTTCCAGTTACCCCAGTAAGGTCTACAATTACGATGAGTACAGGTCTCTGGCTAAGTTAACCGAGTCTCCCCGTGTTAGGAAAGCTGCAGCAGCAACCTTACCAAGATCAGCTACACCAAGAGGAACGAAAAGCACACTCCTTCCAAACACACTGTGACGAGTATGTTTTGTGGCCTTCTGAACCTCCATTGTGGTTCGGCATAGAAGTTAAGGGGCCGCTCAACCCCAAATGCAAACCTGGGTAACAATAAATACAACATGGAGTCACATTATTCTAACTAATTTCGATGGCAGCCCTGCAGTCGACAGCAGGGAAAGTTTTCCTGCTATTCTCTGGACCCACGTGTCCATGTGGAAGACATTCTCAACCGATTTGGTTATGAATCCACCCTTGCCCATCAAATACACCCATACATGCTGACTGTCTTTACTGGGGTGTATGGCATCTTCCAGGAAGGCATGACTAGAAATGTCCCAAACTGGTTGGAAGAGCTGACCAAACTTCCAATAACTACCCTGGACACCTACTTCTCCAGGTTTTAACCCAATTGAGCATCTGTGGGACCAGCTGGAAGGTTGCATTGGCTCTATAGATCCTCCCTCACGCTCCCTCCAGCAGCTGTGGGACGCAGTGCAGTCAGCATGGCTCCAGATACCTGTGACAACCTATGAGGACCTAATTGAGTGTCCCAGTCCATCTAGCTGCTGTTCGTGCTGCACACGGTAGTTGCTCTGGATAAAAGCTGGTGGTCATAATAATGTGACTCCATTGAGTAAAACTCTGTAGTGGCAGGTAGCATTGGGTTGGCATGCGTGGCTTCAATATTTATACATTTTTCTTTGTTAGTGGGAAATTTATGCCACAGTTTTTGTATTTGTTGTTTTATCTACATAACAACAACAACAGGAGTGTACTATATTCCTTTCGCCGTCTCTGTTCTTGCTGAAGTTGCGGTGCGACAATGCGGCGGGGAGGTGAGGCCGATGGTCTTTAAGCTTGGAGGCTTCTTACCTTTTGCTGATGCGATAGTGGGCGGTTTCCAGCACGCCAGTGATGGGGTTGGAGATGGTGGCTCGGCGTAGCTGTGGAGCCAACCGGCCGAGAGGACACGAGTTATATGGTGCAGTCACACCATCCCACCCCGCTCACTGTGTGCAGGGGGCTCGGGATTTTACTGGGTTCCCATTAATGACACAGTACCAAGAGTGCTCTCTCATAAGCACTAACAATATCAGCAGGGATTCAAGACGAGTGTGGACTGTTTGAGTCTACATTAGACCTCTAAAGTTGTATCAACATCATCATCAGTCTTACTGGAGTTGGATTAGTTGTAGCAGAGGAGGTCTGGTAATGTGAATGGTGTGATTTGATTGGTCAATTGGTACAGGACGTGTGAGAATTTCTTGAAATTGACCTGAACAACCCAGAATCTCTCCTCAGTATCATGCAACAGATGCCACTCAACACATTCTGCAGCTAATAATCAAATATGGGTGCAAAAATTTGTATAGTCCAACATGTAAATTTGTACAGTCCAACAAGAAAAATTGTATAGTCCAACATGTAAATTTGTTTAGTCCAACATGAAAATTTGTACAGTCCAACATGTAAATTTGTATAGTCCAACATGTAAATTTGTACAGTCCAACAAGAAAAATTGTACAGTCCAACATGTAAATTTGTATAGTCCAACATGTAAATTTATATAGTCCAACATGAAAATCTGTATAGTCCAACATGTAAATTTGTATAGTCCAACAAGAAAAATTGTATAGTCCAACATGTAAATTTGTATAGTCCAACATGAAAGTTTGTATAGTCCAACATGTAAATTTGTATAGTCCAACATGTAAATTTGTATAGTCCAACATAAAAGTTTGTATAGTCCAACATGTAAATTTGTATAGTCCAACATGAAAATCTGTATAGTCCAACATGTAAATTTGTATAGTCCAACATGAAAATCTGTATAGTCCAACATGTAAATTTGTATAGTCCAACATGTAAATCTGTATAGTCCAACATGTAAATTTGTATAGTCCAACATGTAAATTTGTATAGTCCAACATGAAAATCTGTATAGTCCAACATGAAAATCTGTATAGTCCAACATGAAAATTTGTAAAGTTTCTTTTTGTATTTTTTACCTAATAATAGAGATTTCTTTTATTTTCTGTAATTTCTTATTTCTCTTTTTGAATTCTGAATAGCTTGTATTTAAAAGGCTATCTTATCTTATATCATAGTGTTCGGGAAGGAATATACACCAAATTGTTGTGGATGTCGGTAGTTTTGTCATTGACAGTTTACGAATTATGTTAAATGGAGCTCCATTTAGCAACAAACTCAAACACATGGCGAGAATTCTAGTGGAAAGTAATCACTAGATATTTTGAGATGGTGTCAAAGATGGCAGCTTATGTTGGAGAAACTATGGAGCACGAATAAGAAAACCAAACTCACATATTCTGGCTATGACCCAAGATACAGGCATTTTGGAGGGAAGTATTTGGGGTCCTTAAGGAATTGTTTTACCAGAATATCCCACAGGATTGTATGGTGACAATACTAGAAGTAATTCCAAATGGTTTAGATTGGAGGTCTAAGAAATATAAATTTTTCGAATAAATGAGTGTACGTTTTTATATTCATGTGTATTATCTGCTTTCAATTATTTTTACTAATTTACTAATCTCTTATCTCTTATTAATAACCTGTGTGGTGTTAGTTTACTTTCGAATGTATCTACTTCTGTGTTTGTTTGAATAACATCAACATTTAACTGAAATGTGAATAATGTATAAATATAGCTGAAAATTTAAATGGGTCTGGATGCAGATACAGTGTAACACTGGCTAAAACTAAACTAAAAAAAAAAAAATCAAAAATTTCCAATATTTCCAAAATTCCCCAAATTTTTCTCCCTATCTTCAGGTGTGGGGGCAGCATTTCCA
The DNA here is from genome assembly GCA_021613375.1 of Megaleporinus macrocephalus. Lineage (NCBI taxonomy): Eukaryota > Metazoa > Chordata > Actinopteri > Characiformes > Anostomidae > Megaleporinus > Megaleporinus macrocephalus. The sequence goes on from CM038715.1 coordinate 37,336,147, forward strand.
GTAGCAGGTTTTGTTATTATATTACATGAAGACAGTTGAAAGAGGACTACTACTATAGAAGGTATTTTACTCTGAGATTATTAGTTATCAGACTTATAAAAACAATGGGCATGGCAAATTTATACTGGATTAAAATCACAGATTTCGTCAGTAATCCCTCAAATTGCAGCACCTCCGCAGCTAACACTAATCCAGCTCCAGTAGACCTGGTACCTGCTCTAGTATAGTTTGTTATCTCTCAGTTCTAAGATTCCCTATTTTATCAAAACGACTCATGAAGATGAATCCGGTGCGTTCACGCAGGCACCAAATATTCAGAACATCGGACGTCTGATCTACTCTAAAAACCAGCGTGAGTTTACTCCAACACAAATGATTCCAGACAGCATTACCTACATTAGTATCTGATCAATGATACACCTGATAATAACCTGCAGAGGCAGGAGGTCTGCTGCTGAACTCACCCTGGGCTTGGCCAGCTCCTTCACCTTCTCCATCTCTTTCTCGCTGATGATGTTGTGATAACGGATGATGCGTGGCCGGTCCCACTCGTCCTCCTGCTTTACCGGGCCAAGCAGGTAGTAGGGGTGTCTGTTGTTGTCGTAGAAACGACAGAAGAGCTGGCTCCGTCTGCGCGGGGTCTGTGTGGACATTAGATGGACGTCAAGACCCAAAACTACAAGCCTAGTCTTCAAAAACGAGGCTTATTCTTCAAAACCAGGGTCACAAAGTGCACAACATACGGTAATATTTTGATTAAGCACATTTTTAAGTACAGTGAAAGTATAGAGGTGGTGAAAATGTGAAAATGTGCCTAATATTTAAATGTGTTTATGTTTATTAACTTACAACATAAAAAAAGGTGAGTCATAGAGTCCAATGTGATAACCACAAGTTAACATTCTATCAAGTTAACTGCCATATCCTTGTAAGACCTGGTCATTCATTTTTGTCCTCTGGAGGGAACATGAGTCTCCAAAAGATATTTCAAAAACTAAACAAGGTACCTAAACCCTGTTGCGCCATGTATAGGACATCCTGGTCTTTCCAGTGATGTATCATGTTTTGGGGTGTGTCATTCAAAACAGAAGTTCTGCCTTTTTAAATATGGCTGCCTCTCAGTAACCACATTTTATAGGAGCAAGAGAGACAAACTATCAAATAATATGAATTTTTTGTGTTTCTAAAACCTATAATTGATATATTTTAGGTATAAAATTGTTGTAGCTAGTTCTCAAAGCAATTTTTATTGATATGCACAAATGTTTAACTACCTAACAGTATAATTTTTTGATGTCCTTTGTAGTGGACGTTGGGACTAAATCTGGTTTTATATGAAATTAATGGCATCACAGGTGACAGAAATCTGACTGAGGCAGAGATCTGAGCTCTGTAAACATGTAAATTCATTAGTAATCAATCAAAAATAAGTTAGTAATTTAATTTATTCCTAATTTATTAGAAAATGCTACATAATTATACATTTAAAAATAGAACATTAAAATGAAATGGACCATATGAGAAGTTGGGTACCACCTGGTGAAATAGTGAAACTTTGGCTTAAGGTTTGGTGTGATTAACACCAGGTTTAGCTAGTGTGGCTAAAATCTGTTTAAACCTGGATTTTTTAACTTTGATCAAAGTAACGGTAACTTTTGGAATAGGTTATTATTTGTTCCTGTTTATGTTAATATACAGTGCATTTGAAATATTTCTTATACTGCCAAAAGTAAAAATGGTATCAAAAAGGTAAACAGTGTTTGTTTACTTGGTTTTCATTTATATTATTTTTTAGGATTGAGTTGGTGCTGATGTTGATTTTTGGTCTGATGCTGAACAGAAAACAAGAAATATGTCATCAATGATGTCCTGATGTGCACTATAAAGGACATTCCATAAAAAATAATTTAAAAATGTTTTTTTTGTTTTGTTTTGTTTTTTTAAACACAGTGACGTTTTTTTCATCTAGTATAATTATTTTATGTAAAAAAAAAATATCTGAAATTCTCTTACTTTAATTTTTCCGGGTCTCAGGAGGATATGAGACCACCAGGTTAGCTTTTCCATGAAAATACTAGGGTGTGCAAGCAGGAAATGAAAACTGTTGAGCTAGTCAGCAACTTCACAACATCAGCTGCTACGCTGATCTCAGTACTGGAACTCTAACTTTAGGATTCAGCAGAGTGTGTCTGGTTTGGTTGCTTCTTGTCCGTCGTGGGGACCTTGGTGGTCTTGCTGCCAAGCTGGCTGCCTATTCTGAGCTTGTTGTTTGGACAGGTTGAGAAACGTTATAGTCAGTTTGGTCTCACCCTATTAAGTCTCATGCAGGTTTAACCTAGAACTTCTCAGGGTTGTCGCTGGATGTTTCTGTGATGAGATCACAGCCCTGCGAGACATGGACAGCTTGTGAACTGTGGACGCTACCAGGAATTTGAAAATTGTGAAAGGCCCAGGGCTACTTCATTTCAAGTGGGTCCTTCTGGGCAAAGTATAGCTCAGCTTGTGTCTATGATTATTTTCTATACTGATATCAGAAATAACTGCAGCCACTGAGACCCCATTGTCACAACAGGATATCCAGCTCCGCTGTCATGTAGCACCTTAAACACAAAAAAAGGAAAGAGGAAAGAGGGGGGCAAAGCCAAAACATGTAAAACAATGTCAGAGGTGCTTGTTTACAGCGGTCACAGGTAGGGAAGATTTTGGCCAACTTAATTTCTGATAGATGATGTACCACTTTAACTTGTAGCTGATTATGTCTAGCAAAGATTGGAGAAAAGTTCATCCTAATATACCATCCCACACCTTATATGACAACTCCAAACCCAAATCATCTAGTTCTAGTTAATTATGGAAACACTGGCGGTTTTTATTTGAGAAATTATAGAATATACACTTGAAATTACGCCTTGGCTTTCACAGTATGTGGTGGTTCAAATGGGAAGTTAATAAAATGCCTAATTTGAAGGTACCTGAAGAAGTCGAATGACTTTCACTAAAAGTTACTTTTAACTTCATAAAAATGATTTTTCATGTCATTTGAAGAAGTGCTTTCAAAGTGGTTATGCCCAAATTGTCCCATATCTGAAAAAAGGAATCACCTTGAGCAGCTGGAAACAAGTGGCTGGAGACTGTTGGTGCCAATATAGATATGTAGGACAAATCAAAAAATATTTTCTGAATTGCAAGCAAGATTTTTTTTCCCCACATGACTTTGTCTGGCCTGTCATATGTCACTGTAAAGTAAATAGAAATAACAAATTGCCAGTGTCCAAAGAAAAACCAAGTATTTCCAACTTTACACGAGAGGTGCAAAGGTCTTTACATTGAATGGAAGTCAATGGAACCAGAATTTTTTCCAAGTAATTTTAGAGCTTTTCTATTGGTTTTCTATTGGTCTATTGGTTATTGAGCTTTTCTCAAAAAAAATTTCAAGGCCATATGACGTAAAAAAAAAATGGACAAAAAAAACCAAACAAACAATGCAACTACATTGTTGGTCCAAAACAATGATATCAGATTTGTCCCACAAATATAGACATGTAGCAACATTGTGGAGTCATTCTGGCCTGCATGCCCAACATCTACCTGGTAGTCAACCAACACAGGACTGTCTGCTATCTGGGTAGTTTGCTGGGGTTTGAGAAAACATTTACTACTGCAATAGTAAACTTTATACCGTGATACCGGATCGATTCTCAAAAACACCTCTAGCCTCTAGATAGCAGCGCTGTTATCTATCTTCAGGCATTAAGCTCTTCTACTCCAGCAAAAACAAACAGAGTAAGGGTGCATTACTAACATGACCATAAGCAAATCTATTCATATGGTGGTATATTTTCTTATACTATGAGAGTTTTTAAAAATTGGATTTAAAAAAAAAACATTGCAACACATCACCTTGCTTAGACTATTGCAATACATTGAATCGTAACCCTGTATCATGATACACATCATATTACCAGGTTCTTGTTAACTCACAGCTCTAGTATTTTGCTACTATCACCATCACTTCAACAAGCTGATGTAAAACTGATAAGCTTACACCGAATGACATCAGGATCGATGATCTCCCGGCTGTTATGTTCATATTACCGTCTCTCAAACAAGCCCTCATAGTGAGTGGTATGAAGATGTATGGTTTGTTTTTAACTTGGGCTGTCCATCAGCCTTAACAGATATTACAGTGAACGAACCTGACAGCCAGATTAATTTATACAGTTTAAACATTCAGTAAAAAAAGTTTCCTTTTCTGAACACGATTACGTGACTGTAGGTGTAAGACAAACGAAGGAAGTCTGATTCCACAGAAGCGGCAACCTGAGTCTACCATCAGATATGATGTTTCAGACAGAATTCAGCTATAACGCATCGTCTCAGCAATTCAAACTCAATGATACGTAACTAGACACCACGTCAAGACAGAAAGAAGGCAGATCATTGATATTCAAAAGTTGGGTCTGCTGAGTTTACGCCAGCTGTCTAACAGGTTCAGACACAACGTCTGGGTTACTGGGTCTGAAGTTTTTTCCAAGCTATTTTGGAGCATTTCTATTAGTCCTGGTCATCATGAAATCATCACACAAGGTTAACGGCAGCCAAGGGCATAGTAGAGGGTTTGACATTGGGGGGGGGGACACATTTGCTAATATGAATCAAAGCCCACCCTATCCCCTAAATATTCCCTATAAGATGATTCCACTGTAGGTAAGGTAGTAAATCACTGTGTGTATAGTGATGTAGAACAACATTTGTGGAATTACAGTAAATTACTAATAAATAAACTAAATATAACTTTATAGATGTTAGGCTGTGTCCCAAACAGCACCCTCTGGAACATTACATAATGCATTACTGAAAGCACTTCTAACGATGGTGTGCTTTTATTTATTAATTAATTTATTTTATTTATTAAATTTTATTTTTTTATGTATTTAGTGTAGTATCAGTATGCAGTTTAGGGCGTGGCCAGAGAGTAATGTACATTTACATTTCAGAGTGCTTTCTGACTAAAGTTAATATACACGTTAGCTAACCCAAACCCGCGCTCCTCGTGATCAAGGGCCTTCTAATGGTATGCCCTGCTCTTCTCTAAGGCCCCCTGTTAGGGGCTCTCGTAACTAGGGCCCTCTAAAATTACCCCCCCTCTTTCGTAGGACCCCTAATAGCTAGAAGTCAGAGCAGTCCGCAACGCCTCGCCCGTTTTCATAAGGGGCCCAAAGCATGTCTAGGGCCCCCAAAACATGTCTAGGGCCCACAAGCATGGCTAAGGTCCCAAAAGCATGGCTAGGGGCCCCAAAAGGCCCTGGGGTCAAAGTCCCTTAAAGTCAGAGGATTTCTAAAATTGAGGGGCCTCGTAAATAAAAATATATTGTATCATAAATGTTGATAGGCATCGCAAAATGTTTTGGGCCAGAGCCCCGCTGGGGCCCCCTGACCTCGCCCCACTGGCCCGGTCAGTAATCCAGCCATAATATCAGATATGTCATTTGGAAGGGAGCCAGCTATAACACAACACCATTGAAACTCAATGATGACGGACATGAAGACGGAATGAAGACAGACCATTGATATTCAAAAGTTGGGTCTGCTGAGTTTATGCAAGCCGTCTAACAGGTTCAGACACAACGTCTGGGTTTCTGGTCTGAAGTTTTTTCCAAGCTATTTTGGAGCATTTCTATTAGTCCTGTTCATCATGAAACCCTCACACAATGTTAACAGCAGCTGGCGTATTGAAATGATGTAGGACAATAAAAATAGCTAAAAATAGCTGTTTTTCTTTGGACAACGACAAAATCTCACATCAGAATTGTCCCACAAGTATATATCAGATATGTAGTTTCGGATGGGAGCTGGCTATAACGCATCACCTCAGCTATTGAAACTCACTGACACGTAACTGGACACCACATGAAGACGGAATGAAAGAGGACCATTGATATTCAAAAGTTGGGTCTACTGAGTTGATGCAATCTGCCTAACAGGTTCAGACACAACGTCTGGGTTTCTGGGTCTGAGCGCCTGGGGTCATTCAGGTCAGAGTCTTTGAATGTTTCCTGCTTTGATGTGAATATGAACCACAAAACAGGGTCGTGCACACACTGCTGAACACCAGAGCCGCCACCCAGTGAATAAACATAATGAGCCATGTCCACACCCGTCAGAGGAGCAGCAGAGCGGGCTGCAGCATGGAGAAAGGATTGTGCCAACTCAACAAGTGCATGCGTCGAAGAAAATGCCAAGTGATTGTGCCAACTATGTGTTAAGCAGTTGCTATGGTATCTGTGGTACTAGGGTAGGGGTGGGAAACATGATGACATTTCAGTGTTATATTAATATGCTTTTTTGGGCATCAGACTTAAAGGAGCAGTGTGCAAAATTGACATTTTATTGTTATTATGATTAATTACGTCACAATATGCTTTTCTGAGCATATCAGACTTAAAGGAGCAGTGCGCAGAAATGTCAATTTATTGTTATTGTGATTCATTACGTCACAATATGCTTTTCTGAGCATATCAGACTTAAAGGAGCAGTGTGCAAAATATATATTGTACTGTTATTGTGATTCATTATGTCACAATATACTTTTTTAAAACACATCAGACTTAAAGGAGCAGTGTGCAAAATTGACATTTTGTTGTTATTATGATTAATTACCTCACAGTATGCTTTTCTGAGCATATCAGACTTAAAGGAGCAGTGTGCAAAATTGACATTTTATTGTTATTATGATTAATTACCTCACAGTATGCTTTTCTGAGCATATCAGACTTAAAGGAGCAGTGTGCAAAATTGACATTTTATTGTTATTATGATTAATTACCTCACAGTATGCTTTTCTGAGCATATCAGACTTAAAGGAGCAGTGTGCAAAAAAGTGTCATTTTATAGTTATTGTGATTCATTACTTCACAATAAGCTTTTCTGAGCATGTCAAACAAAATTTATATGTTATTGTTAGCGTGATTCATCACGTCACAAGCATATTAAATTTAAAGGAGCAGTGTGCAAAATTTACAGGGACAGGAATGGAACAGAACACACTAAACTATATTTTTATTCGTGTATAATTAACTGTGAGTACAAATCATTGTGTTTTCCCAAGCTTAGAATGAGCTCTACATATCTACATGTCCAAGATAGGCTGCCATGTAGAGCCACAGATGTTTGTACAGGAGCCACACACTGAGTGCAGATAATGTTGTTTTAGATAGAGATAGAGTTCTTTCCAAGTGATTTTAGAGCATTTCTATTGGTCTATTAATCATGAAATTTTCAGAAAAATTAAAATCAACATACATGTTTTTCTTTGGACAGTGACGATATGCATTAATGGTTAGGATGTAAAAACGATGATGGTATATGATGGAGTATTATATTTAATACTGATATTGAATTCTCACCAGTCTGATCCCTTCTCCCCTGCAAAGCTTCTCGTACTTCCTCTTCTCTGGAAGGAATTTCTTTTTGTTTGTGTCCCTCTTCTCTCTCTCCTTGGGCTCCTCCTCGTTTACACTCTGCTCCTTCTCTGCCTTCCTCTGCTTGGCCAGCTGGTACTCAAAGTACTTCAGGTTGCCGTTGGCTCTCTGATGATCTGGATCTGTACAGTGTGAATCAGTGTGAGTCAGGTTTCCTCAAAGGTTCCAAGTTCTGACAAACGAACAACCTTCCCATTACCCAAATAACAACAATCCCACTTGTTTTTCACTTCCTTTTTTATTTAAATAAAAGAGCTTGCAAATGTAAACAACATTATATAGACATTAAGCTGCAAACACAGCATGTATATAATGTCATTCATATTTATTAGAGAAATAAAAAACAGTTTAGCTGGTCATGAGCATCAATTAATTAATGTATATTATATAATAAAGTTATAAGGAGTGTTTCAGCCCAGCCTACTTAAACAAGGCAGCCAATCAGAACTGAGGTATTTGCATATATCACTACTGAAGGCACAGAAACAAAAACATGTTTTTGAAAAGAAAAGTGACGAGTCAGTATGTCTGTGGATTAGAGTAAATTTCCCATTGATTCTCTATGGGAAAAAAAATCTGGAAAAGTCTGCTGTTATCCGGAATCTGAGCATTCAATCAAAAAGTTGTATGCAAGCCTGAATCACACAATCATACCGGACAATCTGGAGCTGGAACGGAGTTGATATCTTCAAAACTGTGGGACGAGTTATGCTTGCGATGCAATGCACAACCATAATTCTAAGATATAAAGAAATTAGAATGTAGAAAAAATTTTTATATACACTACTGTGCAGAAGTCTTAGACACCTAAACTGTGTGTTTAGTACTGAAGTTTGTGAAGCACTGAGCAGTCAAAGCAGGTATTAGACGAGAACTGTAAATAATATTGGGTTGTTTCCACAAGGAGAAGCTTGGAAAGGGTTAAATAAACACACTGGCGTATTTAAAAGCTCTACTTACTCTATTAATACTAGGGATGCACTGATACCACTTTTTCCTTACTGATACCAATAACGATACCAGCTTTTCAGGTATCTGCCGATACCAAGTACCGATACCGATACCAACTCTCAACATGCTCGATATATGGCTATAAATCCTGATATTTAGAGTGTTCCATTTTTGTTGTATTTTTTATGTCTTATCCTGAATAAGATATAATAACCTTGAAAGAACACCATGTACTGGTTGAGTAACTGCACATTAAAAAGTTTCAGAGCTATAAAAAAATTAAAATTGCCACAATGCAGAAACACGTGCAGCAATTTAGTCAATAAGCTTCATGGTATCGGCGCTCTCTACTGCTGATACCGATTCTGTGTGTAAGTGGCAGTATCGGCGCAGATACCAATACCGTATCGGTGCAACATTAATTAACACTAATTAACACTAATCTGCAATTTCCCCCTGGGATCAATAAAGTATTTCTGACTCTTATTAATACTGTTTGAATATTTAAATAATGAAGTGTGTTACTGAGTAAATAAAAGCTCCCTGGCTGAATAACAGCTTTTTAAATATTATAATGTCCCCAAGGGACTAAAACTGTTGCCCCACACTACAAATGGGCATCAGAGAAAAACATTTCCAGGTGGGTGGGTTCTTTTACTGTCTAGAACGTACCCAGAGTCAGTAGTCTTTTGGTGTGCTCCAGTGCTCTTTCCAGTTCGCCCTGCTGATACACAGAGTAGCTGAGGTAGTCCAAAACGGTCACTGCGTCGA